>LPNX011099649.1:347277-369858 GCA_001517045.1 Pseudotsuga menziesii
TGAAACCCCCTTTAAACCTTTGTTGAATATCGGGGTCCCGTATCTCTTCAGCGTTCTCCATCATCGCAGTTAGTTGTTAATTTTATATTGATGATAACAAAATACAAACTGTTTCATCCCTTCAGGCATTCATAGTCAATATTTACATTTGGAACCAATCAAACTAGGGTTCCTAGCCAAGGGTATTACAATCTCGTCCCCCTTAAAGTATACACCATCCTCAATGTTTCATTGTCCAAAATTTATAAACAAAAATTTCATATTTAATTACATATGTACAGTCTTCAAAACATATGGGAATACTCTTCTTACATCTTGTCTTCTACTTCCCAAGTTGCTTCCTTGGGACTATAGTGGGTCCCTTGGACCTTTTACCTATCCTATGACCTTGTTCTTGAGTGTCTTGACTCTTCTATCTATTATGTAGAGTGGATGTACTTCGACTCCCCCTTGCAGTTCCACATGTATCACAAACCAATAAAGTATATGATTAGAATCATAAACATACTTTTTCAATAATGAAACATTAAAAACATTGTGTACTTTCACTATAGGAGGTAGGAGTAGTTCATAACCCACTAGTCCAATTCTGCTCAAGATCTCAAATGGTCCACAAAATATAGCAGCTAGCTTTTTACAGGTACCTAGTCTCAATGAACATTTCCTGCCTTTAACCTTTAGGAACACATTGTCCCCAACTAGGAACTCCCTATGCATTCTATCTTTATCTGCATAGATCTTATGTCTGTCTTGATCTATTTTCAAGTTCTACCTGATGTTGGTTACCTATTATTCCATATCATGAAGCATCTATAGTCAAACAATTGGTATGTCCACAAGCTTGTCCCAATTCACTGGAACATTACACTTCCTACCATAAAGTGCTTCAAATTGACTCATCTTCAATTATTTCTAGTAACCATTCTTGTAAGTAAATTCCACTAAGTAGAGATAGTCTTCCCATTTGTTGGGATTGTATATTACATACATTTGGAGCATATATTCAATGATTTGATTTACTTTCTCAGTATGTCCATCTGACTGTGGATGAAAATTTGTACTCTTCCAAAAGTTCGAAGTTTGAATCTTGATCTGAAACAATTGTCTTCGGAACTCCATGTAACCTGGAAATTTTTTTCATATATATTTATGTGATCTTATTTGCCTTAACTGTTGACTGAACATGTACAAAGTGAGTTGAATTTGTTAACTTGTCAACCACTACCATGATTGAGTCATGTTACATCAATGTTCTTGGAAACTTTGTGATAAAATCAATGGTCACTACATCTCACTTCCATTCTGGTATAGGCAATGGATCGAGTAGTCCAACAGGATGTTTATGTTTTGCTTTCACTCTTTGACATTCCAATCACTAAGCAATATACTTGGCCACTTCTTTCTTGATGCCTAGCCAATAGTACTCTTTCATAATTGTTGTTAATGTATTTTTATAACTAGGGTTCCCTACATAATTTACATTATGCATTTCCTGAAATATGATTTTCTTCAAATCACTTTCAGCTGGTACATAAATTCTTCCATTAAATTAAAGAATTGCATCTTCATCCAATGCATATTTGGGAAATTTTAAGGGTGTGTTTCTTTCCTGCAACGCTTGTTTAATTTAGCAAAGCATAGGATCTTCAGGATTCTGGTTGAACCATGCGAATAAAAGAAGTTTGAAGAAGGAAGAATAAATCCAGTACAATGATCAAACAATCATGGTGAAAATTGAATAGTCAAGAGACAAAAATTGGTCAGCATAACATTACTCTCATAATCATTAATTGGTATGTAATACATCCATGATACAAATAAGGAAATTCAAATCCACAAGGTGTGATTTTAATTCCATAAACTGGATTGACTCCAGAGCTCACTAATTGTCATAAAATAACCACCAGAGGCTCGCTAGTTTAACTGAGGACAACTAAATCAATTAAATTATCAAGATAGGTAGGAAAAGGCACCTAACCTCCTTAATGCATGCAAATGTGGCACTAGGCTAACTGGAGATGAACTAATTGATTCCAATCGAAGGATAACTCAACATAGACTAGAGTGAACTAATGATGCGACTCCTATGACTCAGTGTGGGTTCCTAAATTATAGGGATTGGCCTCTGGAGCTCCTAAACTCATGCAAACTAGGGCATCAAGTGGTAGGTGGTCCCTAGATGAGTTCCCCATGGAACTAGTGAAGTGGAAACATACTCCTAAACTAGGCAATGCCATTTAGACTATGATGGTTAAGGGAGGATTATAATTAATCCTAACCACCCGCCTTAATCCAAAATTGGAAAACCTAGGCCCCTGGTAACTAAGACCAAAGGTCACCCATACAATCTAATGCAAAAAAATAGCTGCTTAATAAACCAAGGAAATGGGGAAAACATCATGGGGAGCCCCCCACCCCCCTTCAAAATAAACAGTAGGGAACTGAATCAAGCTTTCACACCAAGAGACAAATTTCTCCCGAGTAAAAACTTTGTGAAAAAATTCTACAGCTTGCACCTCTATAGAGCAGTAATACAGAGTGATGGTCCTTGTGTGCACTAGTTCCCTGGTACAGTGCATGTGAACCTCTCCACCTTCTTCCAATCAAATGCTAGATATGAGAAGAAATTTTGTTGCTTTTGCATACAAACTTGAATCTTTCGAACCTCTGTGACAATATGGAAGAGTTGAACTTGGGATTCCATTCCCTATGGCCTTGCTTGAACCCATACAATCGATTCCTCAGCTTGCATTTCAAGAGAGAATTATCAGTGTACCCCTTAGGATTTTACATATAGATTTCTTCCAATTTACCATGTAAAAGGTTACTTTTGTCTCTTCTTTTTGGAGGAAGAGAGACATGATCCAATATCTCATTGTTCTTCAGTGACTCGTATTCCTTATCCATGGTTTGTTGTCTTGGTGGATCATGGAAGGTAACTTTGCAGAACTATTGATCAAACCTCACCATCATGTAGCATCTCTTTGGGAGTTTATAGCACCTCTCTGAGAGAAGTGGATTTTCTTGACATAGCGCAAGGCTCTCATTTTGAAACTGATATTTGGCTCCCCTTTTGTTAGATGACTCTCCAGACATGTTCCCAACAGCCTCAATGACTTTTTGAGCCCATTTAGGCCTAGGATTGGGAGTAGGGACTGGATCTAGATCTGGATCTGATTGAACTTCATCTTCAATTCCAAAAACTAATTCAATTTAATCCTCTTCTTCGGATTTTGAATCTGAAACATTAATGGAAACATCATCATATGTAAATGGTTTAGGTATAATGAATTTACCTTCCCTTTTAAATGGTAGTTGAGATTGCGCTGGATCTAAGTATGGAAAAAAATGTGAGAACTCATATGCCTTGGAGGAATGGTTTGGAACACCTTTTGTTATCAGCTTCCCAGTTGAGCTATCTGAGATCTCCACCAAGTCAGGATCAAATAAAACTCTCTTTGTTGAGCATGTATGAGTCATCTGATATAGAGACAACAAATTTGTTGCTAAATAGGGCACATATAAGACATTTTTTAACACTTCATGCTCTAATTTTATTGTACCTTTCCCTATATCTTGGATTTTAGTGTCATCTCCCATGTAAATACTTGTACCATCAGATAATTTTACTAAAGAGAATGATTCTTTGGAGGCAACCATGTGGTTGGAGGCTCCTGAATAAATGAAGAAGGCATGAGGTTTCGAAAATACAGCCTTTAGTGCATGGCATCTCTCATGGTCTTTAGTATTGTCTCTATAATAATCCTTCCTTGCACCTTCAGGGAGGGAAACATTATGTTGTTTAAGGAGTCTTGACATTTGATATATGGTCTTATTCATACAACATTTCTTTGTGTGGTTTCCTTTATTACAATAGGAGCACTTTCCCTTGTCAAACCTTTGATGTTTATCCTTCTTAAATCTTGAGGCTCCATCTGATGGATCAAACTCTTGCTTTGATTTGAATTAAATGTTCCTATTATCCTTGCCTTTATACCCCACCTTTTCTTGTACATTCTTTGTCTCTCCAACCAAGAGGGATTGATTTTTGGAGGCTTTAAGGCCTCCCATCTGCATCAGCTTATCTTGTTCCTGAATAAGAGATTCTATGAAGGCATCAAGTGATGGAATTCTCCAATTTGGATTTTTTAGTCTCTCAGAGTGAAAGGTGGATGCAGACACTGAGAATTTTGGGCCAAGTTTTCTCATAAGAGAGAGCACAAATTGCTCATCCTTCTTGTTAATCCCACATTGATTGCACCACATGACCAAGGATTTGAACTTGGTGAAGAATTGTTTGATGGTTTCGAAGTTTTTGGGTTGAAGAGCAACCAGCTCATTCTCTAGAATATGACCTCTCAAATCATCCTGCTTTCCAAACAGTGATTCAAGCTTCTACCATAATTCTCTTGGAGCTTTTAATCCATCTAGGTGTAAGAGTAACAACCTGGAGATATGAATGCACATGAAACCAAATGCTTCATCCAATCTGTTCAGATACTTCGACTTCTCAAGAGGTTGTTGGGTTTCGACCTTCTTTCCAAAAGTGATCCTGTACACACCTTTGTTGTGCAACACAATCTACATATCATCCCTTCAATCAATATAGTTGAAGGGTGTGATGATCCTAGGTATCAAGGCTACTGAATTCTCCATCTTGCAACTTCAAGGGCAATACAATTCTTTTGAATTCTTCAGTTTACCTACAAAAACACTTCAATTCTAAATCAAGTCAATTCAATCATTCTCTACTTCGACATGTGCACATTATCAGGGTGCTTCACACATGTCTAGACTTCTCTAGATAAAATCCAGAGGGATCAAGTCACAGATACCAGGAATTATGTGGAACCCAATTAATTTTGGTCAATCAATGGAAGTTTATGAGGATTGAAGTTGTCTTGATTACCTACTCTGATACCATGTTTAATTTAGCAAAGCTAAGGATATTCAGGATTCTGGTTGAACCACACTGATGAAAGAAATTTGAAGAAGGAAGAAGAAATACAGTACAATGATCAAACAATCATGGTGAAAATTGAACAGTCAAAAGACAGAAATTGGTTAGCATAACATTACTCTCATAATCATTAATTGGTATGTAATACATCCATGATACAAATAAGGAATTTTGAATCCACTAGGTGTGATTCGAATTCCATAACTTGGTCTAACTCCAGAGCTCACTAATTGTCGAAAAAATCACCACCGGAGGCTCACTCGTTTAAACAACTAAATCAGTTCACAATCAGTTAATTGATCAAGGTAGGTAGGAAAAGGCACATAACCTTCTTATCATGCAAATGTGGCGCTAGGATAACTGGATATGAACTAATTGATGCCCATCAGAGGATAACTCAACATAAACTAGGGTGAACTGATGATGGGACTCCCAAGACTTAGTGAGGGTTACTAAATTATAGTGGTTGGCCTCTGGAGCTCCTAAACACATGCAAACTGGTGCATCAAGTCGTATGTGGGCCCCATGTGATTTCCACATGGCACTAGTGAAGTGGCATCATACTCCTAATCTAGGAAATGACATTTAGACTTTGGTGGTCAAGGGAGGATTATAAGTAATCCTAACAATGCTTCCACCATATGTAGATAATGATCATGTTCCTTTAATGCCTCCTGTAACCTAATTTTTAAATCTTATTTTTAAATCATATTTCCAATCGTTGATGGTTGAAACTTGCATTAACAGAATTCTTATGATAAGCATGTCAACTACTTTGTTCTCTTTGCCTTTTATGGTTTATGTACTTGGTTTCAAAATTGAATTCACTCAAAAATTCAATCCACTTAGTTTGTCTAACATTCAGATGAGGCTGTTCAAACAAGTATTTTAGACTGTTGTGATTAGTATTTAACTCAAATTTGTTTCCCATGAGATAATGCCTCTACATCCAGAGTGCATGAACTATGGATTCTAACTCCAAATCATGAGTAGCATATTTCGTTTCATGCTCCTTCAACTTCCATGATTCATAGCAAATTACATGCCCATCTTGCATCAAAGCTCCACCAAGTCCTTCCAAAGATGCATCTGTACAAACCACATACTCTTTATCTGGATTCAGAATTTTTAATATTGGAGCACATGTGAGTAACTCCTTTAAGAGTCTAAATCTATCTTCACACTTCTAGTTCAAGATGAATTCCACACCCTTCTTTTGTAAGGATGTAATCGGATTTTCAATCTGGGAGAAAGATTCTATGAATATCCTATAATAACTTGTCATAACCATAAATGTTCTTATCTCAGACACATTTCTTGAAGCAGGCCATTCCTATATGGATTTTATCTAGTTGGGTCCACTACTACTCCTTCTTCATAAATGATGTGACCCAAATACAACCGTTGCTTCTGATAGAAAGAACATTTGCTAAGCTTGACATATAGTTGATTCTCTCTTAGGATATGTAGAGTAATACTAATATGCTCTTCATGTTCTTATTCATATTTAGAATATGCTGAAATATTGTCCAATGACACTATAATAAACTTGCCCATTAATTATTTAAACACACCATTCATTAGACTCATGAATGCGGTTCGGGAATTTTTCAGTCCAAAGGGTAGGACTGTATATTCATAATGCCCATACTTGGTTCTAAATGTTGTCTTACTGATATATTTATCCTTGATGTGCATATGATGGTAATCTGACCTTAGATTAATCTTGGAGAAAATTCTAGTTCCACACAACTGATTGAACAAGTCATCAATCCTTGGCAATGGATACTTGTTCTTAATAGTGGCCTTATTCAGTTGCCTATAATCCATACACAACCTCAACATGTCATCTTTATTTTGTATGGACAGAGCTAGTGCTCCCCATGGTGAAATACTAGGGCTTATATAACCCTTCATTGACAACTCTTTCAGTTGCAATTGCAAATCCTTCAACTATGCAGTACTCATTCTGTAAGGATATTTTGATAGTGGCACGACTCTAGGCACCAAATCAATTGTAAATTTAATGTCTCACTTTGGTGGTAACCCGAGCACATCTTGGAACACGTCCTTGAACTCTTGTAAAACTGAAATTTCTTCAAAGTGTGGCTCCATATTAGTTGATACCTCCTCAACATGGATTGCATATAGTTGGCATCCCTTTTTGATATGAGACAAGTGACTCGAATCCACATCAAGGAAAAATCCAAAACTATTTGGCTTTTTGCACACATCCCGATGTATGCAGGTTTGAGGGTCATATCCGCATATATACATGAGAGTAGGTTTAAAATTAGCATATGGAAAATAATGCATGTTTTTAGGGATGATCTTGGAAACATCAAAGGTACAAAAATGGTCCATGGGGTCCAAAGAGTTTGTAGAGGGACAGCGAAGGCCATAAATGTGTGATCCAACATGTGTGGTAAAATCAGTTGTAACAGATGCCCCCTAATGTGTGAGGTCAGAGGGGTGATACGATGGACGAAATACGTTATAAGTCCATCCCAAAAGTGGAGTGATGAAGAACCGAGTGGAAGAACCAGCCATCCAACAGTGTAAAACAATAACCAAACTCTGCACATGACTGCAAGTACATACAGCAGTCCCGGATATATAAGAGTAAAATGGCCATGAATAGGCATGCTACAAAATATGACATGTGTGGTCATCACCACGTACAATATAGATATATCAGAATCTCCATGATGAAGATATACAAAGGATCATGATCTCCATGAAATTTGAAGATATACAATGGATAAAGAGCTCCATAATAGCTGAAGATATCTGACATACACTAGAAACAAGTCACGAGAGCTGAAATCTCATGAACACTGGCACGATCAAGGAGGTAGCATATATGAAATGCCACCAATCTGGAAGGTATTCTACACAATCTGCTACAAGTACATGTCCTACTATGTGAATAGAGGTGTCGAGGTTGAACATAGTATTCCATCGTCTGATTACCGGTCATTGATGTATACCGTTAATAGACACAAGATCACCCACCGATAATGAAAATGGGAATCAAGGTACTAGAGTGCAAACTAACAAGTGTGTATAAATGTGTTGAGGTCGAACACTTGAAAGAATCCATCGATCAGGGGACATTGATGTATTCCCAAAACTGTCAATGGCGAGAGAACCTGCCACTGATGACTGTAAGTCTCAAGGAACTCAAAATGACTCTAGATTCCTATCCCAAAATAAATGATCTGAAGTCGATGGGATGAAATCTGCTGGAAGGCGGGCATTAAGGCATCCCTCATCATCCAACATGAGGTACTCAGCAAATCTATATCATTTGGAAGGACTCGATCATAATGTGCATGAACCAGTATTAGTACCGGGAATGCCTGACATGCAAAGTCAAGAGAACTGAGGAATGGCCGACTCAGGTTTCAACTTCCTTCGAACAAGAGCATAAAGGTGAATGGTGACTGAATGTAGGCAGCATAGACTCAATATACAAAACTAGGAGATATCTATGACACAGGAGGCATCGATAGAGGATCCATAGGGACTATAAGCTTAACCAGTCGGTGGAGATAGACTCAGAGAAATGAGTACAACTCCTAAATTCAAACTATTAACCCCACCAACGGATGTGATACACAGTGCTCTGTTCGGTTATAATGAAATGGTCATAAGGTCATGCAAAGTGCAAAGGGATGTGAAACCTAACCTATATTCCAATTTATACATAATACCTGAAATAAGCACGAACGGGTCAAAAACACGGTCAAACTGTGCTCAAAATGGACTCCTACATCATTAAATTAGTCCAAAAAGGTCCAAAATGGTCAGAAATGGTCAAAAACTATAGAAAGTGGGTAAAAAATTTCAAAAAAATTCAAAAATTCCATATCATTTGAAATTTTTACCCATTTGAGCTCAAAACTTCCAACGCAAATTTTGGGGAGCATTGTCTGGCAAAATTCGACACCGTTTGTTCCAGGTAACTCCTCATGTCCTCCTCTTCCCATTTCATGCAATTTTTTTCAATTTCCGTGGTCAATTTTATTTTCTAGGCCAATCTAAAGTAGGAGTTTCGTCCCACGTAGATATCGAGGTTTTTTCCGTGTATAGGGTTGGCCATACGTGGAACTTAACCTCCCAAAACCATGTACATATGCGGTTGTTTTGCAAACAATCACGTATGCGGCCACGAATAAGGATTTTTAAGGCAAACAATGATCAAAAATCATGTTTTATGTGCAAGATGGTTCTAGAATGGAGGGAAAGGGAACATGGTGATGTAGAAGAGGCTGTTCAAGGTGACTTAATGGCCCAACAAGCTCTATGTGCATGTGGTTTGTATAAGTTTTAGTGTCTTGGCAGCCTGAGGGCCAAACCAAGACTCCTGCAGATGCTAGTGGATTATTAGAATCCAGACTCTGAGTCTTTTCACATTGATGGGATGTCACTCAGTATAGATATTGAGGACATATACTTTATCACTGGATTATCCCAACGAGGAGAGGTGGTAAATCTCCGATCTCGTGGGCCTGGAGGTGGCCTGACTATTGATGAGTACATTGTGGTGTACTGCTTTCTAGACATGAAAAAGGTTGGGAGTTAAATCCTGACAAACTCGATCCAGGTGTTGGGACTAAAGGCCATACTACTGGCTCTCAGCGGGATAGCCAGTCTAGCTTCACTCCACCAGGCCTCACGGCCATTGATGTTCTATGTGGTGGAGTATATGAGACCCACAGTGTACGACTGAAGCACTGCACTGTTGAGTAACATGAAGCAGCAGCTCAGTGACTGCAAGATGAGTAGGGTGAGAAACTTCGATTTCGATAGCATACTGAGCACATTCTTCTTTGAGCATATACTGGGGCTAAGCCCTAGAGTGGACATTCATCCACACAGAGTTCAATATCCGGCCCAACGACATTGGGCAAAGGTTATGCGCAGCCTGGGTGGAGGTAGGTGGCTAACCCCTACCCAGCGGACTTCTTTCCATGGTGGTGGTGGTATATCATTGCCATTGATGACTACCCCTATGCAGGGATAGATTTTTGGGGAGATCCAAACATGCCCCTACCACGAGGAGCGACATATAGCGACATAGGTAACGAATCCCAAACCCTCTTTTTAAGTTTTTTGAATTATTAATTTTTTTGTATTTTGATATATTGACTCAAAAGACATGTTATGGTGTGACGAAACATAGTGACAATCTATCATGTGTATGCAGATGTTGGACCACGGTGACTTGATAGTTTTCCTCGTAATAGACAGAGGGGAAGAGGATATGACATCATGGGTGCGGATGCGGAGAGGACGCTCCAAAGCATCCACACAAACTTTGTACGCTTGATGCACAGGGTACCCATGGCGCAAGTCAAGGAATTTCCTGAGGCCATGCAACGCAAGGTGGTTGGTGTACCACGGGCATGGGTTTGGTTATTTCGACGGCTAGCTAGAGCCGTGTTGTGCCACCACGACCAGAACCCCCCTCCTTCTCCTCAGGCTTAGAGACCTGAGAGTATTTCTTTTTGTACTACCATGTATTATATTTTGGTGGCTCGGAAGCCCCAATTTTGTATTATGACACTTCTGTACTATGACGTCACATTTTGGATGTTTAATATAAAACTTTGATGATGATCAATTTTATTTATTTACATGTGTGTAAAAATGTATGTTTGTGATATGCTTATGGGTTATGAAACAAATGCCAATGTAACACATAGTTAGTATATGAGTCAGAAACTTGATTAAAAATTCTTGAAACATGTATGTATGTTATGTTCTCAAATTGCCTTTCTAGCAATCTCACACGTAAGAATCTTGGTAATAATGTCAAATCAATAATACGTTACAAGCCATTAAGCTATGAAACCACTAACTGTGAATCAAGACGTACCTCAAGAGAGAGAATACCATGTGAAATGGCATCCCACAATAATTCGATAACGGCACTATATTCAACAACATTGTTCGAAGAAGGCCGTAAACATACACCTCCAGAAGACAATACTTGACCCATAGGAGTATAAATAGCCCAAGCAGTCGAAGCTGAGTTTTGAGTGTGACAGCTAACACCATCAGCGAATCCTATGTAAGTGGAAGACTCCATTTACATCTGCCATAAGAAATGAAAGCTAATCAACAAACCTGATCACCATAAGAAAACCTAAATATGCAAAAAACTGTACAATAATATATAACAATCAGCCCTAGCTGAAGATCATGCTTAGTATTTTTTAAGATAGATCTCATTTCTAGGCTCCTCCAAGGTTGTCCCTTCATAATCCACCAGCTCATAGGCACCCTTCTCTAACACATGTTTGACTACGTAAGGACCATGCCACATGGGATTAAACTTCCCTGCCCCCAAGGGTTCTTTAGCTTGATCCCACAAAAGGACCAAATCACCTTCACTAAACTTCCTCGAATGGAAAAACTTATAATATTGGACCTTAACACGATGCTTATTTACTTCTAGAGCCACTAAGGCATCCTAGCATTGCTCATCAAGCTGCTCTAAGTGGACCAAACGTTTCTCCAATGCGGAAGTGTCTGGTAAAAGCTCTATAGCTAGCTTCAACGAAGGGATTTCTCATTCAACCGGCAAGACAAACTCCACCCCATGTATGAGTTAATATGGAGAGAAACTGGTGGCAGTCTTAACCACGGTTCTATAGGCCCACAAAGCAGGATATAACATGATATGCCAATTCGTCTTGCTTTGTGCGATGGTTCGTTGGAGAATGGACTTAAGTGATTTATTCACTGCTTCAACCTGTCCATTTGCCTGAGGGTAATAAGAAGAGGAGTGCTCCTGCTTATACCCTAACTTTGAAGCCAACTCTTCCATCATTTTATTCTGAAAGTGCCTATCATGGTCAGTGAAAAGCTCTGTCAGAATGCCAAACTGAGTAATAATTTGGTTGAAAATAAAATGCATGGCAATCTCACTGTCGAATTTAATCATGGGCATAGCCTCTGCCCATTTCGTGAAATAATCGACAGCCACTGTAATGTGATGATGCCCCCCAGCCAAAGCTAGGTTGGAATCCATGAATTCAAGCCCCCACTTAGTGAAGGGACCGGTGGTGATAATCGGATGTAATGGGGCAGGATGCAAGCGCATATTGCGTGCAAACACCTGGCAAGGGTGACACTTCTTGACCGCATTGACACAATCTTTGAATATCGATGGCCAAAAATATCCCGCTCTCAAGATTTTTGGGGCTGTAGAAAGCCCAGATAAATGACCATCACATTCCCCTCCGAGGTAATCATTCAGCACAATCTTAGCCTCATCATGGGTTAAACAATGATGCAAAATGGAATCTACCCCACGGTGGTACAAAGTGTTATCCACTATAAGGTAGTTCTTAGCTACATGATGTAATCGTCATTGCTCATCCTGTGAAAGGTGAGTAGGGACCTTCAACATTTGCAAATATATAATGATATCTCCATACCATGGGTCCAAATTTGAGATAAGGAAAATATGCTCATTAAGAAACGTATCCTCATAAACCTCCTCCTCCTCCACACTTGGAAAATCGGAAATGAGCTCCGCAAATATCAATGATTTCTTCAATTTCGCCGAAACGAATTCAAGATCGAATTCTTACAAAATAACAATCCACTTATTGTATTTTCCCCCGATCATCCTTCTAGTGAGGACAAACTAAAATGAATTGATATGAGCTACCACCAAGGTCTAGCGAAGGAGAATGTAATGTCTCAATCTTTGAACCACATGAATGGTGGCCAAGGTAAGTTTCTCCACATGAGAATAAGGGATTTTTGCATCAATAAGCTTTCAACTCAAATAATATATGACATGCTCGTGGATCTCCTCATCCTCCTGAACCAAAACAATACCAACCGTCTCCATGGACGTGGCCACATAAATCAAAAAATCACAGCTATAGTCAGGTGGACTAAGCATGGGGGGCGATGCTAAGGCTCTCTTAAGAGCATCAAAGGACTCCTGGGCTCACTCATCCCAACAAAAAGTAGTGTCCTTCTTTAAAAGAGGGATAAAGCCTTTAGTCAAATTGGCAAAATTAACCACGAATCTTCGTAAGAAATTTGCCATGCCTTGCAAAAACTGAAGATGTCTAATATTATGCGGGGGAGACAATTGAAGTATTGCCTCAACCTTTAAGGGATCGACTCTTATACCCTCCTTGGATACAATGAACCCTAGCAAGCGACCAACAATCATGCAAAAGATGCACTTATGAGGATTTAACCTAACCTAGTAATGGCGACATCTTTCGAATACTAATCTCAAATGGTATGGATGATGCACTCTCAGACAAGAATGAGCAGCAAGATCATCCAAATACACTTCGATAATCATTTTGAGATCATGAAAAATTAAGGTCATAGACCGCTGAAATGTAGCTCCAACGTTTTTAAGACCGAAAGGCATCTTCCGATATGCAAAAGTACCCCAAGGACAAATAAATGCAGTTTTATGTTGATCCTTGGGTTTGATCTGAATCTAATTATATTTGGAAAAACCATCCATGAAGGAGAATACCTCGCTTCCCGCACACTCATCCAAAATTTGATCAATAAATGGTGTGGGAAAATTATCCTTAGGACAAGCACGATTTAAATCACAAAAATCAGTGCATGTACGGATCGTTCCCTGCTTCCTATCAACCGAAACGGGATTTGAAACCCACTCCGTCAAGGGAATGGGATAGATAAAACCGGCTTTTAAGAGCTTCTCTATCTCAGCCTTAATAGCGGGTGCTTTTCTAGGATTCACCGCACACAAACGTTGTCGAACGGGCTTCGCATTCGAATAGGTCTTAATCTCATGTTCGACAATAAGAGGGTCGATACCAGGCATTTCTTCATATGACCAAGCAAATATGTCACGAAACTCTTTAAATAGCTCAGTATACTCCTATTGAGGGCTGAAAAATTGCAGGCGACAACAGTAAGGGATTCTCTCCAGTAAACGTTCCCAACTAGCCCATTACTGTTTGGTATGGAGAATCCGTCTGGTTTGCGGTCTGGCTATCGTAGGTCAAGTAACCAAAATAAAGGGTTTTACCAGTTATGGCTCGGTCCATCGTGTATCTTTTTAATTTTTTTATGTTTAAGTATATAATGCAAGTGTCTATTTAAGAATGCAGAATGATAGAGAATACGAGGAGCGGTCACAATGTGATGTGCAGGTTCTTACCTCTTGTCTTAAACTCTCTCGCATATAAGTCACACACAGTAAGAAAACTAAAACTAACTTAACTAAATTGTCCCTGGGGAGCGAGATTATCATTTAATGAGTAATGTATTATTGTTCATGCATTAAGAAAAATCACAGGTAGTTGTTCTTTATTTCAAAACACATAAACATGAATCGATAGATGAACAACAAGATAGCTCATTATTTATGAAAAGCATTCATTACTCATAGTGGAGATTCCATAAAATAAACTAGATAGCATTCATACAAGAACATAGGTTCAACAAGTTAGAACAATCTCACAGTTAATGGACAACAGCTGAAAACGAAATAGTTCCTCTTCAACAACATCCATTGCACAACATTTGAACATTCCACCAAAGCTTTCTCCAATAGGAAAAATTGTAATTATCTATTGCAAAAGGAAATAGTTCTTCTTACAACATGTTCTCACAAGTATAACTGGGAAAAGTCCTTTCCCCTATCAAACTATCCTATACTTATACAAAAATCAAAACTTTTGGGCTTCCCCAAATGACTCTTGGGCTTCCCCAATGTTTCAACTCCCAAAATTTGTCCTATAGTGAGTGCCCATACATTTTACAATATATTACACTTAAAACAAAACTAATAAAGCACTTCTAAGTAGAGGGCCCCGCTTGATCATTTAAGAACTTTTTCCACGCTTGGGATTCTGCTGCTATGCTCTCAAATTCTGAAGGTTCAAGAAAATGAATGTTGATCTCATATTTAGCAGCCTGATTTTTAACTACTTCGATTATGTCTAGGCTTAAACGCAGGTGATCCTCAAGCAAATGGATCCTGACAGCTACATGAGCTATGACATCTTTCAGGATCTATTCATCCAAGTCCTTGACTTGTTGTATCATCTGCTCATCCTCCTGATACCTGCTCTATAGCATTTCTATGAGCAGCTCATGCTCTGGTAATGCCTCAAGTCTTTATTCTTTAGAACCTTGACATCTGTTGTAGGTGACTAGCACCCTTCTGTAGTATTCAGTACAAGCTCCTCTTGTTTTCCTCATAGCTTTCTTGAACTCCTCTGTTGTGTTTATTACAAATTCTAACAAGTCATAGTCCTGCTTTAAGCCACGTTGATCTTTAGCTGGTAAATCTGTATCTTTTTCTTCACTGGTCTCTATCCTTACTATCCTTTCAATTAGGACTTCCAAAATGTCCTGAGACCTATCTACAAATTATGAGGTAGTCTCCAAAATTTCCTCCAATATGTTATCTATCTGCAAGACTTTACATCTTTCCTCTTCAATAGACACCTACATTTGGTGCATTCTTCTTCGTTGGGCTAGGACATGCTCCTTTAGAAGCTGGATACTGGTTTTCTTTTCACTGGAATCCTTCATTGATGATGCTAATGAAGTAATATTTCCTTCAAAATATGCTACTTGCACTTGTAATTTCTTTTCTTTCTCTTCCATAGTAGCCCTCTGTGCCTCCAACTCCACTACTCTGCTCTGCAACTGACCCTTTTCCGCACTAAGAGTTTCATATGATGCTTTGAGTTCATCCTTTTCTGTGTCCAGCACCTGATATTCTTGTTGTAACCTCTACAATTCTGCTGGGTTATTCTGAGCATCCTTACCTGTCCTTTCCATGGAAACTTCCAAAGTCATCTTGTTTGCTTGAAGAGTCTGAAGTTCTGTTTTTGAAGTATTCACTTCATTTTGCATGTCTTAAAATTTCCTCTTCAGTTTATAACCTTCATTTCTTTCCTTCTTCAAAGTTTCCTTCAACTGAGCTGCATTTCTTTTTGACTGCTCCAGATCCGTCATCAATCTATTTACATTATCTTCAGTGGCTTGTGTCAATGCCACTCCGGCTCTTGCTGTTAAGCTTGGATCTGCATCCATCCCATGCACCAAAGTTTTATCAGTGACCATCATGCCTGGTTTTCCCCCTATTTCGATTTTTCTCTTAGTCCTTTTGACAATCCTCTTTTTCTCTTTGTCATAAAAAATGGTGCTAAAATCTGGGACTTCTTCTCCTTTATCCTGCACAAACGGTATCAAATTCAATTCAGAGAAAACAACTTGTCCTATTTGCCACCAGAAGTTGCAGTAAGCTCCTGAGAATCAAGGTTATCTTGTCCCTATCCCTAATATGTCTGTTGGGTCAATAGTTTGCTGATCTGTTGTAGATCCCGTCAGCCTCAGACCTTCAGCTTCCTTTTTTTTCTTCTCCATCTCTTCATTTTCTTTCTTCTTTCTTTCTTCTTCTGTCTTCTTTGTAGCTTCCTCTGCACTCGTTTCTGCTTCTTGTTCAGCTTTCTTTGTTTCCTCCTCTTCACTCTTTAACCAACTTTCTGCATCATGTGCTAGCCTCCTAGCATCCTCTTCTCTCTTCTTGGCCTCCTCCTCTTCAGCTTTCTTCTGTTCGGTTTGGCCCTTACCGCCCTTAATGGTGATCTTCTGTTTAAATCTTCTCTTCAATGCAGTAATGTTTCTTGCATTCCTAAATATTTCTTCATCTTTGTACTAGTGGTTTGTATATTCAAAGTGAACATTTGCCTCTTTGCAATGTTCTGCAACTTTCTTTTGGGAGTCATTTCTACGGAAGCTCATCTCTCCAAAATGAAACTGCTCCAATTCCTGTACAAATTCAGCAGCTCTTTTAATATTTGTAAATTTGTAGCTTCCCAGCTTGAAAGGTATGGAAGGATAGGATTCCTTCTTCTGTTCAAATAGGAAGCTTCCTACACCATCTAGGTAAATTTGCTTGACTGCTTCTTTATGCACCACATAATCAGTGGCATACTTGGGGATCAAAGAAGGTGACCTAGAGAAACCATACATCCTAATGTGCATCCCTTCGTCAATCAAATAATAATTTGCATGTTCCTTGATGACTTTAAATTCCTCCTCATACATACAATTGCATTATGTTAGGAAGATCAAATTGTGTAAAGGCATAATAAAATGTTCACATATCTCTCTATAGTGGTCATAATACTTGTGTGCCCAAAATATTTTGTATGCAGTGTACACAGGGGTTTTGTCCCTGTCCCAAATGCATCTTAAGGTTGGAAATGGCTGGGTGCATAGTATACAGTCCACTAATATGGAACTCATATAAAACTTAGACTTCTTCTAGGACACCCCTCCCAGAGCCGAAGAAATGCAAGCTGAGAGGTTGTTGGACACAATGTTTGCCCAATTGAATACAGTCCCCTGGGTAGCCACATAGAAAATAATAGGGATCCATCCCAACTTGAAGCTCTTACCATGAGCTCTCCCAAACACTTTGTTCAACATCAATGCTATAAACCTATAAGGTGTCTTGAGAGTAGCTGTATCATACTCTCCTGATGGCCTGGTTCGAAATTTCTTCCCGGGTATCATCATCCTCTTCACTGTTTCAACCAGGTCCAAGTTTATTTCTTTCAACCAATCTTCAGTTAGGTAAACCTGGGTTGGGGGTAGGTGATATGCCAATGAGACATAACTAGGACTATAGGCAGCATATCCCTGTTTGGAAATATTGGCTAAAATCATAGTGGTCACATCGGCCTTAGGTAGAATCCAACTGATCACCTCTGAGCATGGGAATAGCTCAAGTCTTGTAGCTACCTTCATAAGAGCTGACTTATCTATGTTGGCATATCTGGTCAACTCTTCAAATCTAGCATTGGGCACATTCTGATTTGAAATCATCCAAAAAATATCACCCCACTTGTAATCAAGCTCTACCCCGATGGTAGCTCTAGTGTCTTCATAGATATATTCTACCTTTGTAACGATTTCCACATCAGGTTCTCCTTCAACAACAAGGGCCTTCTTCTTCTGTCTCTTAGACATGTCGCCTTTGAAGAAATTGCCCTGTCATAAACCAAAATGCATTTAGGCTATTTGATATTTTAATTAGTATTCGAAGAATGAAGAAAACTGTATAAACATTTACCTCTTCCATATTTGCAACAGCTAAACCTATCAGAATGCAAATGCAAAATTGGGAATAACTAGCAAGAAAACTCCTGGAAATTGCGAAGTCTGAAAAATTATACAATCCGTCTGCAACTAACAAATAACCATGATTGACAATACAACATTTAAACCAAAATTCAATCCAATTTTTCACCCAAATCAAAACATCCCCATACAGTAAAAGAAACACGCAAAACAAACCCTCCGGGGTCTAGGAAAATAGGGCAACTATCTACGATGGGAAGAAAACTAAAAAAATTCACCCTGGATGGCCATAAGCAATACCACAAAAAATGGTGCAGACAGCATAACGCTCATCTGCACCAACCTCCTAATCCATCGGACTGGGGTCGAAACTCCATAACGGCTCATACAAGCTCAAGAAACAAAAAACCCCCCACTGTAAATGTTTTGAAACTAACCAATACTCCACGCCATAAGGATGCAAAATTAGACTTAGACGACCAATTTCCAAACGACGGGAACCTTTAACCAGAGGACAAAACCCTAGTTCCTAAAACAACTAGTAAACTCAAAGAAAGGAGAACCACGGTTGGCCTACCTAGCAAACTAGATGCAGTCGACGGGATGGTCTAAAAATTCCACGACAGTGCTTCGAACGAATGGATTCCCGACAGCTAAGCACGGATGCACAGTTCGACAGTGAGGATGAAGGAGGATGTGAATTCACAAGGGTAAGAAATAAAATAATAACCAACCAATATATAGACGTCGGTTGAAAATTTTTGCCGAGAAAAAGCTTCTATCAGACAGCGAAACAACTAAAGCATCGGGCGGTTAACCTGCTAATGAGCTGCAACGGCAGGCGATGGACGGACTAGGAGTTTTGTGGCACAATAAAAATGCCGACGAAATAAACATTAGAGACTGCAGCATCGGACATCGGAATGACTATATCATCGGATGGTTAGTTGAAAGAGGAGCCACAACAGCAAAAGCTACAAGGACTAAAGGTTCCGCAGACCAGTCCTTATCAGAGAAAAACAGAACAAACCATTGGTGAAAATCAAGTGAAACATCAACGAAAATTAATCAAACCATCGGCAAAAGGAAAAACTACATGTCGGATTGTTAGTCCGCTCTGGAGCCGCAATGGCGGGATTCAAATAGACTACAAACTCTACGGCAACCAAAAACATCAGTGATCAAAACACCCGAAGACTAATCCCTTGATCAAATGTCTAACATAGTTCCGATAGAGAAATGAGCAAAAACAAAGACCGATAGAAAAACGAGCAAAAACAAAGACCCCGCGGGATCGACAAAGAGAAAGGTTTCCGTCGGAGTGCTTGCAATCTGCCATCCAAAATGGCAGCCACATAAAGGACTTATGCTCCGACGGTGATGAGATGAAAAATTTTGATATAAGTATAAAATGAAAAATGTGTCGGCGAAAACAAAACTTTGGATCGGGCCATTTGTTAACTAAGCTTCCGCAACGACGGCTGTGTAGATGACTACGGACCCGATTCACAGTTAGACAAGCTTCCGACAATGAAAATAAAATCATCCATAAGTCAAAACATCAGCAGACAAAGATAGTCACTCAACAATTTACATCAATTTAACCTCAAAGATCGAAAACTCATAGCAGAGGACAACAAAGTTCATCCATCAAAAGCAAATCCAGGCAAGATAAAATTAAAAGGAGGGTCCAAAATTTTTTAAAATTTGGGAAAACGTTGCAGCTGCAACAATTGGCGACTACCTGGTGAACCCAGATCTCTGGACAACTTCTTCCTTAAGTAACAGACTATTTTAACAATAAAACCAACATGTTGAATTCTTCTAGATGTCTGGATTTCCCAAATGGAAAATATATGTACTTTTAATCATTGATGATAGTCCAATTTAGGAAAATGGAAACCAGGATTTCAAAGTCAAGATAAATCTTTAGAGGCCAGGAATATGAGTTTCATTTATTACCTCTGTCTTCGGGTAGCTTCCAGGTTGGACACCACAGGATTCAAACATATGGTAAACAGAAATATTCATTTGTTCCTCATTCCCATGCTATTTTGCACTTTTTTGTGCTTTTGGACTTTTTTGTCCTGTTGAGTCCTCCTCATGCCTTTCTTTCTGAATTTTTTATTTAGGCTCCTCTATCCATAATTTCCTTTTGTGTGAGAGATGTATTTAATTTTCAGCTCACAGACAGAGAAGAACTTTTGGAAATCCTGTACTCATATGATTCAGTACTTTGTTTTGATACATATTGCTTCCTTAGGAGTTTAGACTCTTATTAGCCTTTTGGCTTTCAATTCTTGGCATGGGATCATTTATATATAATATACTGTTTACCCTGCTTCCTTTCCGTGGGTCTTTTGTTGTCACCCCCTAGGACATTTTTAATTGTGAGATGGATGGAGCCTCGAAATAGTATTCCAGACATTTTGATCTTGAGTTATTTTACAGGGATTAAGTAGGACTTCAACATGTTCACAGCCATTTAGGAGAACTGCTAAACTAGAAGAGATTCTTTCAGATAAAACAATAGTACACAGTCTTATAATCAAGGATGTTAGTTGATCCAGAATTCTGATGCTCTCCATGCAACCAAAAGCTTGCTTGTTTTTATTGAAATCAAAAAAAAATTTCGAAAGCCCCTTCTTCAAAAGTAGAACTCCCAACTTATCTTCCCATTTCCATATTTTTTTGCACTTCCTTTCTTCTATAGCCCCTTCTTCAAAAGTAGAACTCCCAACTTATCTTCCCATTTCCTCCCATTCCGGCCTTTGGTATCACCATGTTGGCAATTTTTTCTTCGGTAGCCATGAGAGGGGAAGTAATGCCGCTCAGGGGTCCAGTTTTTGTGAATATAAAAAACGATAAATGAGATCAAAATGATATTTGCCTCAGTAGGAGGCTCTATTTATTCACTAAATCTTACAAATGTTATCATGAGTTCAGGATTTTCATGATGTAGTATATATCTATAACTTGGGATTAATGTGATATGTATATAATTCCCTTATCTCTTGGAGTACGCAAAAGGTCACTTAAACAGTGATATGAAAGCCCGGAATGGGAGGAGAACCCACAATGTGAAATATGTTGGATTTGAAACATTTAGTCTTTAGAGAGTGTGATATTGACGATGATTTAATGATTAAGCAAGATATTTCATATATTTAAGGATTAAGCAACAATTATATATTCATACCATCATAAGAAGGCATCGATAAGGTGACAAATGTCAATTTTACACACTATAGAATAACTTGAGTCTGACAACAAGTGAGGGTAACAGTCACTTCTGTGATTAATATGATGACATGATAATATTTTAGTACGCTCAACTGACCTTTCGAGTTGTCGAAAGGTCAACGCTAAGTGTTCAAATAAAGAACTGCATATTGTTTTAGGTAAGAAATTCAGCGTAAAGCTGCAAGGCTACTATAATAGTGGTCGCTTCTGCATTCCGCGTTTCGCTTTCCGTCGTCCGCTTTCCAAGGTAGGAAAGCTGAAGAAGTTGTTTATGTAAATAGAACTTGGGTAGTGCTTCTCCATTCTGCTTTCCGCAGTAAGCAACGGGGGAAATGTATTCCCAATTTTTGACTTACGTCAATGTGAATTCTGGATTTTTAATTTATCTTTTCGATTTCCACTTTCCACTTTGGAGAATGCGGAAATTGGAATTTACATTTTTGAATATAAGTTTATGTGCTTTCCGACTTCCGCTTTTCACCGTGTGCAATGCAGAAACTGGAAAACTCTGTCGCACTTATTTTTTCGGAATGCGGAAATCAGACCTTTCATGTTTTTCTTTTCAAGTTTTTCTAATTTTGCATTCTTAATTATGGAAGGCCACTCTAACAGGGGTCGCTTCGGCCTTCCGTGTTTCGCATTCCGCTATCCGGAATGGGAAAATAGGAACTTTGAAGTTTTTATTTTTCCACTTTCAGATTTCCGAGGTAAGAAAGGTGGAAAATTTATTTATGTAAATAGAACTTGGGCCACGTTTTGGCATTCTGCTTTCCATAGTGTAGACCGACAGAGTCAATTTTCACCAAAGAAAAATCAATGAAAAATCAATTCCGCAATGCGGAACAAGGCATTCAGTTTTTTTCAACTGATAAGGGAAATGTTTTCTTCAACTGATAAATAAATTTCTTTACGACTTCCACTTTTCGCATAGCAGAAAGTGCAAGACAAAATTCCAAATCCAAGTTTTAGCATTAATATTTATAACAGATAATGAATAATAGTCCATATTTAATATTTATAATAAATAATGAATAACAATAACCAGAATCATGAAATATGTTCATGGGGAGAAAAATTTGTTGTCATATATGCATTTTAATTGTTGTCATTCCATCACATGAATATGTTACATTGCAAAAAAAAAATTGTTCATGCCCTCTTTCATTTCACAAGAAAATATAACCGTCACGCTATGGAGACTATGCTAACTGAAGATTCTATTTCACTTTTGATACATGGTGTTGTCAACC
>LPNX011099649.1:370162-381168 GCA_001517045.1 Pseudotsuga menziesii
CACAATATGAAAACGAGATGGTGTTGAGACTGTTAAACGCACTATTGGACTCTATGACATGTCAGTCTATACTAGTATTGACATAACACTTTGGGGATAGCATTTCCAAATTGAAGGAGTTGAGCTTGCCAACCTGCATGGTTTACCTACGCCTCCAGCTGTAGCAATCAAAGGCGGATGTGTTACAGATTTTAATGGAAAAAATGTTGGAACTATTTCCAACACTACTATTTTTATAAACCCAAAAATTAAAGACACTTCAGTTCTCCAAAAATGGCTTCATGAAAATGGATTTCGTTCAGCATCACCATCTTTGAGCCGAAATTTCAATGCCTCTCATTCTGGTTCTCGTAAATTCATTACCATCAATGACCTACAAACTCTTCAATCATCTGAAAAACATGTTTGGTACTCTCTTGTATAAACCATCACAAATGTTAACATGGATTACTTTTATTTCCTTGCATGCCCTCTTTTTGTTGACGGAATACAATGCATGAAAAAGATTGCCCACAAAGTTAGAGACATTTGGCATTGGGATAAATGTGATGGAGAGTTTCTTGAATGTGACTACCGATATATACTAAAGGTTGACTTGGAAGATGTCATTGGATACCTTCATGGTGTGATAGATTTTGATGATGATGCAAACCAACTCATGGGAATTTCTGCAAAAGGTCTATGTCTTCTATCAACTGAAACAGCATCAATTGATGAAATAGTCCAGAGGATCTGCATCAAAAAATTACTTCTTACTCTTTCAATTAGAACAAAGGCCTTCTGCAGAGTTGCACGACTAAAAGTTGTAATTTTCATGGTTGAAAACACATAAACAGTGATTTCAGATGGACACATAAATATATAAGTTTTTCAACTTGATACTCAACCATTCTTCATTGTTTATAATGAATGCTTTAAATTCTCAATTTTAACTCCTCATTTCATTGTACAACATACCAGGGTATTTTTTTAACTCTCTTATAGCACCACTTTCTTGCAGTCTCATACTTCCAATGTACAAGCTATCACTTACCATTTCTTACCTAAATTGTTGATTAAACCTATATGGTAGTTTTTAAATACAATACTATTTTGTTATTATGTTTTTTATAAAATGCACAACTTTGCTCTCTTGTTTCTGAGCACAACTTTTCATTACTCTGTACATAACAATAATTACAGTTACTTTTTTTTCATATATACTTTCTCACACTACACTTTTTTCTTCTATATTGTTGTTTTCTTACAATTATCAAGCTAGCACTTGAAAAACAAAATTTACTCCAGTTATACTATTTTAAGCTACATTCTTACTTCCCCATATGCAATGAATTAACATTTGTTTTTTTATCTTCTACTTTATATCCATATACTTTGCAGTTAATACATATAGAAAATGTGTCGCTGCCAACAATCAAAGCTTCGAGGTATTTAACAAGTTTACAATTTTCTTGTAGGCATTATGCCAAATCATGACAATGAACAAGCCAATGCATGAAGAAGAGTTTTATATGCACAAAACAGAGATAAAAACAACAAGAAACAATGTCTTCTTTACAGGGTTGCTCATCTGCCTGTGGATATGTCTTCTTCAATTTCTCTTTCAGAACCTATCAATGTAGCTTCACTTCCATCTCCTATGCCAAATCCATTGAACAACCACCTCAATGATGCACATCAACGATTTTGTAAAAAAATGGACCAACTAGCTGATATGCATGTCTGCTCAATTTGCAAAGAATGTTACCCTGGTATTGTAACAAAAAAATTCCATGGTGCATACGCTTGTTCTCGTTGTATTCTAGAATGAAAAGGCCATCGCTTTTCATTGGAAAAAAATGTGGATCAGGGAAACCAACCAGCTTTCCTTGCAGTACTTACACAGGTTGAATAAATGCTCATTAGTCGTGCTAACCCAATATTGTAAGTGACACATGCTCATGGTGGTCAATATAAATACTTTGGCCATACTATTTGCTTCCCCCAAGACATTTCCTATATTTCCACATACCTACCGCATTTAGTATCAGAGATCGACACGCTCATTGTTTGGAAATGCAATTCTACAAACAATCGATATGAATTGTTTGTTATTCGAACACATGTTCTTGTTTCCCTTCAATTCAAAATGGCAAATAGCCCATACTACAAGGATGTACAAGTCAACCCAATTGCATTAGCTTCTTTTCCTCTTATTTTAGCAGACATTTCACCTTTGATTCTGCATCTTCATAGTAATGATACATCATCTCATCAACAAAGCTTGTCCTATATAGATCAACCACCAAATTCATTTGAACCCTATGAATTGGAATCCTCATCATTTATTTCAACACAAACTAATTCTAGAACTGAGGTTGAAGAAATTAGACAGTTGTTACACATACCAAATATCCCACAACCACCTTCCATTGATTGGCCCCCTATAGAAATGTCCCCTCTCAATGAGTACAACACAGAAGGCATTCTTTCCATGGCTTTTCCAACTTTGTTTCCCACAAGTACAACAATGTTACTACAACCACGCATTCGTGAGCTTGATATGCACAAATATGCACTTCACCTCATTCACTATCATGACAACAAATTTGGCCAACATCCTCGCTTTAGATACTACATATACAATCTAATTATGTGTCATGAAAGTAATTCTACTGCCTCTGTTTTTGTCAAAAAAATCTTGAAGATACACCACCTCCCACAGTACTTGAGCTTATCAACCAATTGCAAGACATGCCTAATGAGAAAATTGGTGAACAGGTTGAAAGATTTGGGTCTTCATTATGTGGAACATGTTCGTATTGGAACAAAAGTAGATCTGAACTAACAAATATGATCAATCAACAAGGTACACCAACTTTCTTCTTCACCCTCAGTGCAGCTGACACAAAATGGCCAGATTTGCATGCTCTAATGCCTGCTAAACGTCTTATTGGTTTAGCTCAAGACTATCAATGGAAGGTTCACAACATCATATCAAATCCACATATTACATCACAATACATGCACAATAGATTCAAAGCATTTCTTCAAGAGGTGCTTCAAAAAGGTTTTCATATAACGGATTCTAGGTGCAGGTATTATACCATCTATTCCTTCTTATTTTTCTCTTCATATTTTTCACTTTATACAATTTATTTCTAATATATGATTTTTCCTCCCATGTAGATATGAATGGAATCATAGAGGATCCACACACATTCATGGTTTTATTTGGTTGGAAAATGCACCAAATATGGACACATTAGATTGGGAAGATGATGTTGCGGTTGAAGCTGCAAAAAAAAAATTAACACACATGTGACAGCTTCGAATCCTCATAATTACCAGTTGTCCACATCTGGGTCACACCATTCTACTACAAATGATCCATGCAATCTCACATCACCATCGATATTTGCATCAAACTACTCAGTTGACTATGAAGAACTTGTCAATTTTGTTCAAAGGCACACCAGATGTTCAGAGTCAACTTGCCTTCGCAAAAAAGGAACATATGTTCAATGTCGCTATGGTTTTCCATATGAGCTACAAGCTAATTCTTCATTCTTCATTGATCCAAATGGAAAGAAAACCTACAATCCTGCAAGAAATGATCCCCTTCTAAATATTCACAACCCTACCATGCTTTCAATATGGAGGGCTAATGTTGATTGCCAACCTGTTCTTTGTAAACATGTTGTTCTCAAATACATTTCAAAGTATGCATCAAAACAAGAGCCAAAATCATAAACCTACCATGAAATTCTCTCTCGCCTTGCACATGTTGCACCAAGTGACAACCCCATTCTTCATCCAATCAAACAATTCCTTGCACAAACAGTTGTAGAAAGAGACAGTAGTGCACAAGAGACGTGTCACATGCTGCAAAAACTTCCTCTTGTGCTTTGTAGTTGTCACTTATTTTCCCTAAATGTGAGCCAAATTGTCTTCCGTAATGTTTCTAATGACACTAATAACACCCCTGCAACACCCCCCTTCCTTTTTGCTTACATGCAAAGACTCATTGCTCTTGAACATCTAACTCTGCTTGAAGCTGCTCGTTCTTGGTCTTTCTCGCCTAATAGAAAAAAAAAATCCATGGAAACAAAACTTGTGTGACAATATTGTTAGATTCTATCCACATTTCACTTCAATTCCTCCCTCTAATTCTTCATCTTTTGAACCATTTTGTTGGAGTGAACTTCTTCTATACAAACATTTTCGATCCATCCCTCACGATATTGGAACCACAACTTCTGAAATTATTTCTCATTGGCATCACATTAAAGGCACATATGTTGTGTGGCATATTGAACATGCAGAAGAAGAACCCTCTACACCTCTATCCGATGATTTAAACTCCGATGCTATTACCTTTTTGTTGCCTCATACCATGGATGAATGGGAACTTCTCTCTCAAATGCGACCAGGAAATAACATCCAAGTTTATCACCGTGAAATGCTTGGGCATCGTGAATTTGAAAAAATTCACAATTGGTCAAATAACAATATACCCACCCATTTGCATGAGACAACAACATCGTTCATTGACCTCAATCATTTGTCCATCCAACTACATGAAGACGCCCCATCCTTCTCCAATTCACCTAATTCTTTGTCTCCCACACAACGCATAGCCTTTTATCTTGTCATGTCCCATTTCAGAAACACTACATATGCTCAACCACTAAAACTGGTGATTCAAGGTACTGCAGGCACCGAAAACTCTTACCTCATATCTTGCCTGAAATTTGCACTTCAAACTACATCTGAACAAAGTGCCTCCCCACTTCTTCTCCATGCTCCAACTGATGTTGCTGATTTTAATATACATGCATCTACAATACATTCTGCTCTTCGAATACCCATTGGTGAAATGCATCCTCTTGAAGGCCAATCCCTTTCAAAACTTCAAGAAGAAATTCACTGTATTCGCTATATTCTCATTGATGAAATGAGCTTTATTGGCCCAAAAATGTTAACTCAAATTGATGCACTCTTACGTCAACCTTTCCCCTCACGTTGTATGTCAAGCTTGCTCCATAATTCTTCTTGGTAACTTCGGACAATTGCCTCCTGTAAAAGACATCCCCATGTATGCAGGCTCATCCGTTGGAACTGCTCTTTGGCGTACATTTGATACTTTTATCACGCTCGAAACATTTTTCCGACAACAAGGAAATATTCCTCCTCAAACTGCCTTTCAGTAACTCTTGCTAAACCTTCGAAATGCAACACCAACTGTTGAAGACTGGGAACTCCTAATGACAAGAACAACCTCATGCCTTTCACATGTCAAACATTCTTCATTTGAACAATCTATCCACTTGTATCCCACAAATAGCTCTGTTGCACTGCACAACAAACACATGCTGAAACAACTTAATATGCCAATTGCACATTGCTTTACAGAACAAAGGAACAAAAATTCCCATCAATCCATTGATGACGAACAATTGGCATTAAAGGTCCTTCTTGTTGTTGGTCAACAAGTCATGTTAACTGCTAATTTATGGGTTCAAGCAAGACTTGTTAATGACTCACTTGGAAAATTCATTGATATTATCTACAACTCAAATGAGCAACCTCCTACCTTGCCATCGTTTTTTGTTGTTCAATTCCTCCATTACAAAGGACCCTTATGGGATGCTTTTAATCCTACTTATGTTCCAATATCTGCAATAACAAGAGGATCCCATAGACAACTACCACTTCGTATGGCATGGGGTTTAACAATTCATAAATCCCAAGGTATGACCCCAAAAAATGTAACAATAGATATTGGAAACATTTATAGACAAGGGTTTACATTCACTGCAATATCAAGAGTTACATCTCTTTCATGACTACGCATTTCTCCACCTTTCTCTTTTTCTAGATACTCTCGAATGCAAGGCAATCAATATGTCCAACGTAGGAAACAAGAGGAAAGCTTACTTGCTTCAAAATCTTTAAAACCAAATTGTGGTTGAAGCTTCTCATTGTCTGTTGTATAAATGTATTGTTTTTCTTTGGTCACTTGTTGATGTAAAATATCTACTTTTGTTTCAATAAAGATCCAAGAAAACTTGAAATATTTAGCTTCTAGACTAAATTGTCTCAGCAAACTCAAATAGTAACTGTGGGAGTTTTTAAGTAGCCCAATTATGATATATAATTGATAACTAGGAAATAATTACTCAATGCACATTTGATATGTCAAGATTGTAATGCAAACTCAATACATAAATCAACACATTTAATACATCTGCAGCCTATAATCAATATACCACAAATACTGAAGAATAACTCAAAAATGATGAAACAAATTTAATAAAAAACCATAAAACATTACATAACTAATAGTGTTATCTTATTCAATTGCAAAGCATTACAATGTCGTTCTTTAATACTGGTCACTGGAAAATTGTTCTTTAGGGTTTCAATGATCGACTCCCCATTTGAGTAAATCCATATCCAACATAAACCCAGGTTTCGATAATTGAAAAACATAAAGGTAAAAGTGATTTATTTTATTAACACATAACTATTCAAGTTAGCATCAGTCTCTACAACCAACTTGAAATAAATCTCAAAGCAAATATTGTAGAAGGTTTATGAACAGGCTTAAAAATATTCAATACATCCAAGAAGTAATACTAATTAAAGATGGGAACATAATAAATTACATGAGTTAAACAAAAACATTCATTTACGATATATGAAATAGAAGAAAACAAATTTATATATACCAAGTAACATTGCTTTAACAGACCAGTAATAATCACCAAGCCAATAAAAATAAAAGAATAACTATAATTTGTTAACAATTTACAAACAACCACGAAACAAAGCATGAATAACTATAATTTCATTAACATGTAAGACATTCACACATTCGTATGCTTAGTCTCCAAATAATTGCTCTTTTCTACTTGGAAAATTTTTCCCTTTAAATAACATTACCAAGTATTACAACAAAAAAATATTCCCAACATGTAGGGTTACAAGATCAAACGGTTTAATTTTGACCAAGGAAGGAACACCACTTGGCATCTAATTCCATCAAGAAATCAATGTCCTGGGATTTATCCTGTTCCAGATGGATTTGTGCCCTCAAAACCTTGGATGCAATCTCCCTCTTCTTCGTCATTTTCCATTTACCAACATAAACCTCTATCCTAACTATCGCAGAATAAGGTGTCTCGATCCAACTCAAAATATCTTCCAGCTTCATCTAAGTCAAACCCTGAATTGTCTTCTTTGCTACAACAAAAGATTTTTTAACTTCATCTAATTTTAGCTTGGGGGAAGATGCTTCTTCGATCGCTTCTAGCATAGGCAACCCTAAGGAATCAAATAAAACATCTGAAGCTTTCCACCTACGCTTGCATGTTTCCTGTCCATCTTCGATGATGCTTCGTACTGCATCACAAATGCTTCCCCAAGTTTCAAAAGTCACTTCGACCTTTTTAACCTGAAGTTTATCCATTATTGGAATATCCTTTGCTTTGTCTCTCATATGTATTTTATAGCCAATCACATTTTCCAATGCCTTAATTGCCATCGTTTTCCGAGTATCATGATCCTCGAGAACATGTGACTATTCTTCAAATGTTTTGTACAGTTCCTGTATTTCACACAACCCTATATACAGGCTGGTCATGCATTGATGATACTGCTCATTTACCCTACAAGCCAATGGTTTAAATTATGCAACTGTTAATCTTGAAGATGATGAACTAGTTGAAGATATTTGTAATTGTTTCAGTTGATTCTCTAGGGTATAATTGTGATTAGCTTGTTGCTTGTTGACAACCTCTAATTTCTCAAGTTGTTGCTTCAAACTATCGAATTTTTTTTCCCATTGTGTTTGTTTATCTTGATGCTTTTCTTTAAGTAAATTAATATCCTTAAGGTCACATGCCTCATATGCATCCAGATCCTTTCTTGCTTACTGTATTTCCTCTTCCTTACTGAATAGATCTTTAGTCGACTACAACACTGAGTTATAGTTAGCACCTGCAAAATCTCCAATAGCAGTTGTTGTATCTACTGCTCCTTCCTTTTCATTAGGAGCATCAGCTTTCCAAACAATTTTATCGAGCGCAAGCACATGTTTGAGCATGCCTTCTCTTTTCCTCTTTGAACCTTTCTTCAAAATGGCCTTCTGCTTCTTGCTCCAACAATATTTCCCTAAGCAAACAACTGCATCTTCTCCAAAATTTGCTATCTCTTCTGTAGATGAAACAGCTTCTTTTTCGGGTGAGCTTGTTGACTCAGGTTCTTATTGTGACATCGTAATTTCTACATTAAGAGGAGAAATGGTCAAGGCCAAAGGAGAGAATATAAATGTGAGGGAAGGGGAAGAAGGAGGAATAGATTTCTTAGTTTCTGTAGAAGGGATACTAGATATAGAAGGATTTTCCACTTGGGAAAAAGGTATACGAAAAGATGTGGTGGGTGGCTCAGATGTATGGGGAATCAATAAAACACGTGGAGAAGAAGGGGGGCTATCACTAGGAAATTCTGCTGATACTAATGGGTCTCTACAAGTTTCCTCAACAATAGGCTTTAAATCCACATGGGAAAAAGAGGAATTAGAAAATAAAGCATCAAAAAGATCTCCTGAAAATTGTGAAACATGCATAGATGATGTCCTCAAGGTAACAATATTGACAGGATAAGTGGGGTTTCTAGTCTCCTCCTCTAGATCACTATCAATATCATGGATCTCAATATTAAGCTCATATTCAAAGTCAACCTATCGAATTAGAGAAGCTTGGAGAGGCAGTTGCTCTTGAAGGATAGGTGCACCTATCTGCAATCCCTGGTTATCCATGGATACCTGTTGAGATATTTTCTCTATTTAAACCACTAATGCTTTAAGAACTTGTGGTTGCTCACAAACAAGCTAAGTTTTCTTCTTCTCTAGCTCAACTTCAGACTCCTAAAGATATGTCTGAAGTTGAGAACTAAGCTTTGCTAGACCTAGTTTAAATTCTTCCCCTCTTTGAAGAACTTCCATATCTTACGAATACTGATCACTGCTATGAGTTTCTATGATAGCTTTTCCTTTCTCTTTTAACTGCAATGCTGAGGCAGAAGCTATTGTTTCTTGTTGTCTTGCTTATCTTTCCATGTTTTCCCTATAAAGCTTATCCTCTGCTTCAAATTTCGATCTTCTAATATAAAGGGCGGTTTCCTTAATTTATTTCTGATATTTGACAACATGAGATTTTACCTCTAGATCAATGATCTTTTCCAGTGCTTCTTGAAAATCAACAAATCCCCTGTACATGGAATCATCTGGCAAATATTCATGTCTATAATTCAACGTAGCCTTTTCTTGAGCAAAAAGGCTAACGAGAAAAGCCTTAGGATCATGCATCCTTTTGGAAGCTTCTCCCAGCTTCATAATTGTAATATCCTTTCCCAGCACAGTTGCATGGGTAGAATTTTGTATAACCAAACAATCTAGAGACAAAGGAAACTTAGGGTAACCCTTCCTCTTGTTCCTAGCCAATTTTGGATAAGCGCCATCAATGACCATTTAAAAAGAAAATTCCTGTACAACCATTTGGTTTGGAACAATTATCGGCAACAAATGGACGGTATTGCTTCCCCAAATTCTGAAATAAGAGAAATATTCCCCGATGTACCAATCTCCATGAACAACAATTAAAGCCCTGGCTTTTGTTGAAAATGTCAGAGCATCAACTTTAAAAGTATTATGATACATGGACCCTAAGAAAAGGTCGCAGATGTCATATATATGAGGAACAAAATTATCCTCCCACATGTCAGAACATTAAATATGGACCAGTGGACAATTTTTTTTCCAATTCCAACCTAGATCAGGAAATGCCAAAGTCGCACAAAAAACGTCCATGACATAGGCCGACATGTAAAATTGTGGTTTTTTCGCTTTCAGGTATTTTTCAATTTGTTGTTGCAAGTTAACAAATAATATTTGAGCCCAATTGAACGACTCACCTGTAAGAATAATGTGTTGGGCTGCCGGAACCCACTCTGATTTGAAATATGTGCAATTTGCCTCACCATATAATTGGCAGAACATAGCAGCCAGTAGTGAAAATGGTTCCCTGAACCATGAAGTAGGGTAGGAAATACTTGGTTCTATAGGAAACAGGGTAGGGTTTGCCATCCATGATTTTACCACATGTTTGTAACTTAAATGGGATAGTGCTTCATCAAGGAACTTGCGATTCAGTAATTGTTTCAGGGGACTTAGAGCGTAAGCCTTAGAAAAAAATTTAGGTCTGAATGAGGCCAAAAAAACACCAATGTAATCATTGAAAGCTCGCTCTTGATCAGGCTTAGCGTGGTCAAGTGCCACTTCACTTTGTCTGTGTAGGGCATAAATGGTGGTCTGGTGGAAATTATATGGAGTTGTGAACTCTTAATGTTGATGTAAGTCGGCTGCTCATGAGGAATAGCCGAAAGATCATCATTATCGAAAATTGAATAAATTCTCGATAGTCTAAATACAGGTTTTCATAAATTCACCCACTGGTGTCTGTAAAGATTCTAGCATTTAGCTCCTTGGACCTTTGTTCTTGCAGATCCGTTTTTTACCTTGTCTTTCTGGGCATGGCAGATGCCATTTATGCTCGAAATACCGCAAATCTGGTCAAAATTTACTAAAGTGTACAAATAACAACATAAACGGTCGTAAGAACTTAACTTACTGATAGAAACCTTCCACAACCAATGACAGATGTAAGGTGCAGCAAAAAGAAAGCATAGTAAAAATCAACAGGCACTGTAAAATCGCAAATAAAACAAATAGTAAAAACCTAAAAAAATCAAACACATTATATAGCCAAAAACTCAACGGGAAAACAAATCTAGACCATGGATCTAGGGAAAAACAAACGAATGAGATCAGGGCGGGAAAGAAAAACTGAATAAAGAACCTTTTACTAACACAAACTGTAAATTGCGACATCCGCATTGCGCAAACCCAAGGTCGATAAATTCCGTACTGCAAAAAGCGAAACTCAAATATATATATATATATA
>LPNX011099649.1:391207-432237 GCA_001517045.1 Pseudotsuga menziesii
CGAAACCCCCTTTAAACCTTTGGTGAATATCGGGGTCCTGTATCTCTTCAGCGTTCTCCATCATCACAGTTAGTTGTGAATTTTATATTGATGATAACAAAATACAAAGTGTTTCATCCCTTCAGGCATTCATAGTCAATATTTACAATTGGAACCAATCAAACTAGGGGTCCTAGCCAAGGGTATTACAATTTCGTCCCCCTTAAAGTATACACCATCCTCAATGTTTCATTGTCCACAATTTATAAACAAAAATTTCATATTTAATTACATATGTACAGTCTTCAAAACATATGGAAATACTCTTCTTACATCTTGTCTTCTACTTCCCAAGTTGCTTCCTTTGGACTATAGTGGGTCCCTTGGACCTTTTACCTATCCTATGACCTTGTTCTTGAGTGGCTTGACTCTTCTATCTATTATGTAGACTGGATGTACTTCGATTCCCCCTTACAATTCCACATGTATCACAAACCAATAAAGTATATGATTAGAATCATAAACATACTTTTTCAATAATGAAACATTAAAAACATTGTGTACTTTCACTATAGGAGGTAGGAGTATTTCATAAGCCACTAGTCCAATTCTGCTTAGGATCTCAAATGGTCCACAAAATCTAGCAGCTAACTTTTTACAAGTACCTAGTCTCAATGAACATTTCCTGCCTTTAACCTTTAGGAACACATTGTCCCCAACTAGGAACTCCCTATGCATTCTATCTTTATCTGCATAGATCTTATGTCTGTCTTGATCTATCTTCAAGTTCTACCTAATCTTGGTTACCTATTATTCCATATCATGAAGCATCTATAGTCAAACAATTGGTATGTCCACAAGCTTGTCCCAATTTATTGGAACATTACACTTCTTGCCATAAAGTGCTTCAAATTGACTCATCTTCGATTATTTCTAGTAATCATTCTTGTAAGTAAATTCCACTAAGTAGACATAGTCTTCCCATTTGTTGGGATTGTATATTACATACATTTGGAGCATATATTCAATGATTTGATTTACTTTCTCAGTATGTTCATCTGACTGTGGATGAAAATTTGTACTCTTCCAAAAGTTCGAAGTTTGAATCTTGATCTGAAACAATTGTCTTCAGAACTCCATGTAACCTGGCAATTTTTTTCATATATATTTATGCGATCTTATTTGCCTTAAATGTTGACTGAACATGTACAAAGTGAGTTGACTTTGTTAACTTGTCAACCACTACCATGATTGAGTCATGTTGCATCAATGTTCTTGGAAACTTTGTGATAAAATCAATGGTCACTACATCCCACTTCCATTCTTGTACAGGCAATGGATGGAGTAGTCCAACAGGATGTTTATGTTTTGCTTTCACTCTTTGACATTCCAATCACTAAGCAATATACTTGGCCACTTCTTTCTTGATGCCTAGCCAATAGTACTCTTTCATAATTGTTGTTAATGTATTTTTATAACTAGGGTTCCCTACATAATTTACATTATTCATTTCCTGAAATATGATTTTCTTCAAATCACTTTCAGCTGGTACATAAATTCTTCCATTAAATTGAAGAATTGCATCTTCATCCAATGCATATTTGGGAAATTTTAAGGGTGTGTTTCTTTCCTGCAACGCTTGTTTAATTTAGCAAAGCGTAGGAACTTCAGGATTCTAGTTGAACCATGCGGATAAAACAAGTTTGAAGAATGAAGAATAAATCCAATACAATGATCAAACAATCATGGTGAAAATTGAACAGTCAAGAGACAAAAATTGGTCAGCATAACATTACTCTCATAATCATTAATTGGTATGTAATACATCCATGATACAAATAAGGAAATTCAAATCCACTAGGTGTGATTTTAATTCCATAAACTGGATTGACTCCAGAGCTCACTAATTGTCATAAAATAACCACCAGAGGCTCACTAGTTTAACTGTGGACAACTAAATCAATTAAATTATCAAGATAGGTAGGAAAAGGCACCTAACCTCCTTAATGCATGCAAATGTGGGACTAGGCTAATTGGAGATGAACTAATTGATTCCAATCGAAGGATAACTCAACATAGACTAGAGTGAACTGATGATGCGACTCCTATGACTCAGTGTGGGTTCCTAAATTATAGGGATTGGCCTCTAGAGATCCTAAACTCATTCAAACTGGGGCATCAAGTGGTAGGTGGTCCCTAGATGAGTTCCCCATGGAAATAGTGAAGTGGAAACATAGTCCTAAACTAGGCAATTCCATTTAGACGATGGTGGTTAAGGGAGGATTATAATTAATCCTAACCACCCCCCTTAATCCAAACTTGGAAAACCTAGGCCCCTGGTAACTAAGACCAAAGGTCACCCATACAATATAATGAAAAAAACTAGATGCTTAATAAACCGAGGAAATGGGGAAAACCTCATGGAGAGCCCCCCACCCCCCCTCAAAATAAACAGTAGGGAACTGAATCAAGATTTCACACCAAGAGACAAATTTCTCCTGAGTAAAAACTTTGTGAAAAAATTCTACAGCTTGCACCTCTGTAGAGCAGTAATGCAGTGTGATGGTCCTTGTGTGCACTAGTTCCCTGGTACAGTGCATGTGAACCTCTCCACCTTCTTCCAATCTGATGCTAGATATGAGAAGAAATTTTGTTGCTTTTGCATACAAACTTGAATCTTTCGAACCTCTGTGACAATATGGAAGAGTTGAACTTGGTATTCCATTCCCTATGGCCTTGCTTGAGCCCATACAATCGATTCCTCAGCTTGCATTTCAAGAGAGAATCATCAGTGTACCCCTTAGGATTTTACATATAGATTTCTTCCAATTTACCATGTAAAAGGTTACTTTTGTCTCTTCTTTTTGGAGGAAGAGAGACATGATCCAATATCTCATTGTTCTTCAATGACTCGTATTCCTTATCCATGGTTTCCTGTCTTGGTGGATCATGGAAGGTAACTTTGCAGAACTATTGATCAGACCTCACCATCATGTAGCATCTCTTTGGGAGTTTATAGCACCTCTATGAGAGAAGTGGATTTTCTTGACATAGCGCAAGGCTCTCATTTTGAAACTGATATTTGGCTCTCCTTTTGTTAGATGACTCTCCAGACATGTTCACAACAGCCTCAATGACTTTTTGAGCCCATTTAGGCCTAGGATTGGGAGTAGGGACTGGATCTAGATCTGGATCTGATTGAACTTCATCTTCAATTCCAAAAACTGATTCAATTTAATCCTCTTCTTCATATTTTGAATCTGAAACATTAATGGAAACATCATCATATGTAAATGGTTTAGGTATAATGAATTTACCTTCCCTTTTAAATGGTAGTTGAGATTGCACTGGATCTAAGTATGGAAAAAAATGTGAGAACTCATATGCCTTGGAGGAATGGTTTGGAACACCTTTTGCTATCATCTTCCCAGTTGAGATAACTGAGATCTCCACGAAGTCAAGATCAAATACAACTCTCTTTGTTGAGCATGTATGAGTCATCTGATATAGAGACAACAAATTTGTTTCTGAATAGGGCACATATAAGACATTTTTGAACACTTCATGCTCTAATTTTATTGTACCTTTCCCTATATCTTGGATTTTAGTGTCATCTCCCATGTAAATACTTGTACCATCAGATAATTTTACTAAAGAGAATGATTCTTTGGAGGAAACCATGTGGTTGGAGGCTCCTAAATAAATGAATAAGGCATGAGGTTTCGAAAATCCAGCCTTTAGTGCATGGCATCTCTAATGGTCTTTAGTATTGTCTCTATAATAATCCTTCGTTGTGCCTTCAGGGAGGGAAACATTATGTTGTTTAAGGAGTCTTGACATTTGATATATGGTCTTGTTTATATATGGTCTTATATAGGAGCACTTTCCCTTGTCAAACCTTTGATGTTTATCCTTCTTAAATCTTGAGGCTCCATCTGATGGATCAAACTCTTGCTTTGATTTGAATTAAATGTTCCTATTATCCTTGCCTTTATACCCCCCCTTTTCTTGTGCATTATTTGTCTCTCCAACCAAGAGGGATTTATTTTTGGAGGCTTTAAGGCCTCCCATCTGCATTAGCTTATCTTGTTCCTGAATAAGAGATTCTATGAAGGAATCAAGTGATGGAATTCTCCAATTTGGATTTTTTAATCTCTCAGAGTGAAAGGTGGATGCAGACACTGAGAATTTTGGGCCAAGTTTTCTCATAATAGAGAGCACAAATTGCTCATCCTTCTTGTTAATCCCACATTGATTGCACTACATGACCAAGGATTTGAACTTGGTGAAGAATTGTTTGATGGTTTCGAAGTTTTTGGGTTGAAGAGAAACCAGCTCATTCTCTAGAATATGACCTCTCAACTCATCCTGCTTTCCAAACAGTGATTCAAGCTTCTACCATAATTCTCTTGGAGCTTTTAATCCATCTAGGTGTAAGAGTAACAACCTAGAGATATGAATGCACATGAAACCAAATGCTTCATCCAATTTTTTCAGATACTTCGACTTCTCAAGAGGTTGTTGGGGTTTGACCTTCTTTCCAATAGTGATCCTGTACACACCTTTGTTGTGCAACACAATCTACATATCATCCCTCCAATCAATATAGTTGAAGGGTGTGAGGATCCTAGGTATCAAGGCTGCTGAATTATTTATCTTGCAACTTCAAGGGCAATACAATTCTTTTGAATTCTTCAGTTTACCTACAAAAACACTTCAATTCTAAATCAAGCCAATTCAATCATTCTCTACTTCGACATGTGCACATTATCAGGGTGCTTCACACATGTCTAGACTTCTCTAGATAAAATCCAGAGGGATCAAGTCACAGATACCAAGAATTATGTGGAACCCAATTAATTTTGGTCAATCAATGGAAGTTTATGAGGATTGAAGTTGTCTTGATTACCTACTCTGATACCATGTTTAATTTAGCAAAGCTACGGATATTCAGGATTTTGGTTGAACCACACTGATGAAAGAAGTTTGAAGAAGGAAGAAGAAATACAGTACAATGATCAAACAATCATGGTGAAAATTGAATAGTCAAAAGACAGAAATTGGTTAGCATAACATTACTCTCATAATCATTAATTGGTATGTAATACATCCATGATACAAATAAGGAAATTTGAATCCACTAGGTGTGATTCGAATTCCATAACTTGGTCTGACTCTAGAGCTCACTAATTGTCGAAAAATCACCACCGGAGGCTCACTAGTTTAAACAACTAAATCAGTTCACAATCAGTTAATTGATCAAGGTAGGTAGGAAAAGGCGCATAACCTTCTTATCATGCAAATGTGGCGCTAGGATAACTGGATATGAACTAATTGATTCCCATCGGAGGATAACTCAACATAAACTAGGGTGAACTGATGATAGGACTCCCAAGACTTAGTGAGGGCTACTAAATTATAGTGGTTGGCCTCTGGAGCTCCTAAACGCATGCAAACCGGTGCATCAAGTTGTGTGTGGGCCCCATATGATTTCCACATGGCACTAGTGAAGTGGCATCATACTCCCAATCTAGGAAATAACATTTAGACTATGGTGGTCAAGGGAGGATTATAAGTAATCCTAACAATGCTTCCACCACATGTAGATAATGATCATGTTCCTTTAATGCCTCCTGTAACCTAATTTTTAAATCTTATTTTTAAATCTAATTTCCAATCGTTGATGGTTGAAACTTGCATTAACAAAATTCTTATGCTAAGCATGTCAACTACTTTGTTCTCTTAGCCTTTTATGGTTTATGTACTTGATTTCAAAATTGAATTCACTCAAAAATTCAATCCACTTAGCTTGTCTAACATTCATATGAGGCTGTTCAAACAAGTATTTTAGACTATTGTGATTAGTATTTAACTCAAATTTGTTTCCCATGAGATAATGCCTCTACATCCAGAGTGCATGAACTATGGATGCTAACTCCAAATCATGAGTAGCATATTTCGTTTCATGTTCCTTCAACTTCCATGATTCATAGCAAATTACATGCCCATCTTGCATCAAAGCTCCACCAAGTCCTTCCAAAGATGCATCTGTACAAACCACATACTCTTTATCTGGATTCAGAATTTTTAATACTGGAGCACATGTGAGTAACTCTTTTAAGAGTCTAAATCTATCTTCACACTTCTAGTTCAAGATGAATTCCACACCCTTCTTTTGTAAGGATGTAATCGGATTTTCAATCCGAGAGAAAGATTCTATGAATATCCTATAATAACTTTCCATAACCATAAATGCTCTTATCTCAGACACATTTCTTGAAGCAGGACATTCGTATATGGATTTTATCTAGTTGGGTCCACTACTACTCCTTCTTCATAGATGATGTGACCCAAATACAACCGTTGCTTCTGATAGAAAGAACATTTACTAAGCATGACATATAGTTGATTCTCTCTTAGGATATGTAGAGTAATCCTAAGATGCTCTTCATGTTCTTATTCATATTTAGAATATGCTGAAATATCGTCCAATGACACTATAATAAACTTGCCCATTAATTATCTAAACAAACCATTCATTAGAATCGTGAATTTGGTTGGGGAATTTTTCAGCCCAAAGGGTAGGACTATATATTCATAATGCCCATACTTGGTTCTAAATGTTGTCTTACTGATATATTTATCCTTGATGTGCATACGATGGTAACCTGACCTTAGATTAATCTTGGAGAAAATTCTAGTTCCACACAACTGATTGAACAAATCATCAATCCTTGGCAATGGATACTTGTTCTTAATAGTGACCTTATTCAGTTGCTTATAATCCATACACAACCTCGGCGTGTCATCTTTATTTTGTATGAACAGAGCTAGTGCTCCCCATGGTGAAATACTAGGGCTTATATAACCCTTCATTGACAACTCTTTTAGTTGCAATTGCAAATCCTTCAACTATGCAGTACTCATTCTGTAAGGATATTTTGACAGTGTCATGACTCTAGGAACCAAATCAATTGTAAATTTAATGTCTCGCTTTGGTGGTAACCCGAGTACATCTTGGAACACGTCCTCTAAATCTTGTAAAACTGAAATTTCTTCAAAGTGTGGCTCCATATTAGTTGATACCTCCTCAACATGGATCGCATATAGTTGGCATCCCTTTTTTATATGAGACAAGTGAAGGCCAAGAGACAAGTGACTCAGATCCACATCAAGGAAAACTCCAAAACTATTTGGCCTTTTGCACACATCCCAATGTACACGGGTTTGAGGGTCATATCCACATATATACACGATAGTAGGTTTAAAATTAGCATATGGAAAATAATGCATGTTTTTAGGGATGATATTGGAAACATCAAAGGTACAAAAATGGTCCATGGGGTCCAAAGAGTCTGTAGAGGGACAGCGAAGGCCATAAATGTGTGATCCAACATGTGTGGTAAAATCAGCTGTAACAGATGCCCCCTAATGTGTGAGGTCAGAGGGGTGATACGATGGCCAAAATACATTATAAGTCCATCCTAGAAGTGGAGTGATGAAGAACAGGTGGAAGAACGAGCCATCCAATAGTATAATACACTAACCAAACTCTGCACATGACTGCAAGTACATACAGCAGTCCCGAATATATAAGAGTAAAATGGCCATGAATAGGCATGCTACAAAATATGACATGTGTGGTCATCACCACGTACAATATAGATAGATCAGAATCTCCATGATGAAGATATACAAAGGATCATGATCTCCATGAAAGCCAAAGATATACAATGGATCAAGATCTCCATAATAGCTAAAGATATCTGACATACACTAGAATCAAGTCACGAGAGCTGAAATCTCATGAACACTGGCACGATCAAGGAGGAAGAATATATGAAATGCCATCAATCTGGAAGGTATTCTACACAATTCGCTATGAGTACATGTCCTACTATGTGAATAGAGGTGTCGAGGTTGAACATAGTATTCCATTGTCTGATTACCGGTCATTGATGTATATTGTTAACAGACGCGAGATCACCCACCGATAATGAAAATGGGAATCAATGTACTAGAGTGCAAACTAACAAGTGTGAATAAATGTGTTGAGGTCAAACACTTGAAAGAATCCATCAATCATGGGACATTGATGTATTCCCAAAACTGTCGATGGCAAGAGAACCTGCCACTCATGACTGTAAGTCTCAAGGCACTCAAAATGACTCTAGATTCCTATCCCAGAATAAATGATCTGAAGTCGATGGGATGAAATCTGTTGGAAGAAGGGCATTAAGGCATCCCTCATCATCCAACATGAGGTACTCAGCAAAGCTATATAATGTGGAAGGACTCTATCATAATGTGCATGAACCAGTATCAGTACCAGGAATGGCTGACATGCAAAGTCAAAAGAACTGAGGAATGGCCGACTCAGGTTTCAACTTCCTTTGAACAAGAGAATAAAGGTGAATGGTGACTGAATGTAGGCAGCATAGACTCAATATACAAAACTAGGACATATCTGTGACACATGAGGCATCGACAGAGGCTCCATAGGGACTGGAAGCTTAACCAGTCGGTGGAGATAGACTTAGAGAAACGAGTACAGCTCCTAAAGTCAAACTATTAACCCCACCAACAGATGTGATATACAGTGCTCTGTTCAGTTATAATGAAATCATCATAAGGTCATGCAAAGTGCAAATGGATGTGAAACCTAACCTATATGCTTGTTTAGACATAATACCTGAAATCGGCACAACTGGGTCAAAACCACGGTCAAACTACACTCAAAATGGACTCCCACATCATCAAATTAGTCCAAAAAGGTCCAAAATGGTCAGAAATGGTTAAAAACTATAGAAAGTGGGTAAAAAATTTCAAAAAAATTCTATAAAAAGTAAAAAATTCAAAAACTCCATATCATTTGAAATTTTTACCCATTTGAGCTCAAAACTTCCAACGTGAATTTCGGGAGCATCGTCTGGCGAAATTCGACACCATTTGTTCCAGGTAACTCCTCATGTCCTCCTCTTCCCATTTCATGTAAATTTTTTTAGTTTCCATGGTCAATTTTATTTTCTAGGCCAATCTAAAGTAGGCATTTCAGCCCACGTAGATATCGAGGTTTTTTCCGTGTATAGGGCTGGCCATACGTGGAACTTAACCTCCCAAAACCATGTACATATGCGGTTGTTTTGCAAACAATCACGTATGCGGCCGCGAATAAGGATTTTTAAGGCAAACAATCATCAAAAATCATGTTTTATCTGTAGGATGGTTCTAGAATGGAGGGAAAGGGAACATGGTGATGTAGAAGAGGCTGTTCAAGGTGACGTAATGGCCCAACAAGCTCTACGTGCATGTGGTTTGTATAAGTTTTAGTGTCTTGGAAGCCTGAGGGCCAAACCAAGACTCCTCTAGATGCTAGTGCATTACTACAATCCAGACTCTAAGTCTTTTCACATTGATGGGATGTCACTCAGTATAGAGATTGAGGACATATACTTTATCACTGGATTATCCCGATGAGGAGAGGTGGACTATTGATGAGTACATTGCGGTGTACATCTTTCTAGACATGAAAAAGGTTGGGAGTCAAATCCTGACAAACTCGATCCAGGTGTTGGGACTAAAAGCCATACTACTGGCACTCGGCAGGATAGCCGGTCTAGCTTCACTCCACCAGGCCTCATGGCCATTGATGTTCTATGTGGTGGAGTGTATGAGACCCACAGTGTACGACTGGAGCACTGCGTTGTTGAGTAACATGAAGCAGCAGCTCAGTGACTGCAAGATGAACAGTGTGAGAAACTTTGGTTTTAGCAGCATACTAAGCATGTTCTTCTTTGAACATATACCAGGGCTAAGCCATAGATTGGACATTCATCCACACAGAGTTCAAGATCCATCCCAATGACATTGGGCAAAGGTTATGCACAAACTGGGTGGAGGTAGGGTGGCTAACCCCTACCCAGCAGACTTCTTTCCATGGTGGCAGCGGTAGATCATTGCCATCGATGACTACCCCTATGCAAGGATATATTTTTGGGGAGATCCGAACATGCCCCTACCACGAGGAGCGGCATATGGCGACATAGGTAGCAAATCCCAAACCCTCTTTTTAAGTTTTTTGAATTATCAATTTTTTATTTTTTGATATATTAACTCAAAAGACATGTTCTGGTCTGACGAAACATAGTGACAATCTATCATGTGTATGCAGATGTTGGACCACGGTGACCTGACAGTTTCCCTCATAATAGACGAAGGGGAAGAGGAGATGACATCATGGGTGCGGATGCGGAGCGGATGCTCCAAAGCATCCACACAAACTTTGTACGCTTGACACACAGGGTACCCATGGTGCAAGTCGAGGACTTTCCTAAGGCCATGCAACACCAGGTGGTTGGTGTACCAAGGGCATGGGTTTGGTTATTTCAAAGGCTAGCTAGAGCTGTAGTGTGCTACCACGATCAGAACCCCCCTGTTACAGAGAGAAATTTCAATGGCTTGGGGTACCACAACAAATAGCTTGACTCCAGAAATCAATCCTTTCCAATATGCAATAGAAATTAAAACATCTAACACTAAAGGATCAAACCTCGTACCTTATTCCGGATGGTTGAAGTAGATCCTCGTTGAGATTTCCAACTCCAGCTTGAATTGATAGATTACTTCCTTAACAACAAGTAAACAATACAAGCATTCTATATATCATGGTGTTAGATCTATTCTAGCATATATAATCAATAATGTATAAGCATTTGACATAATCCCATGGATAAAATATTCATTCAAACACACATTATTGGATAGGAAAAGATATTTCTACTAATATAAATCAGAGATTACAATAGATACAACCTCTGTCGGCACATCTGTGAATCGGAGAAACTGAATCCCCCACTTGGGCCTCCGCCACCTCAATCCCCCATCTCTTGATAGCAAGCTCACAAGCAAAAGGCAAGCTTGGGAAGAACACACAAGTGCTCCAAGGGACAAAGGGATGCAGACTCAAGCATAAGTTCCGGCAACAATGGACTATAGTTTATTTGCTCTTAATTCTCTCATATGCCTTCAATGTACCATAGAGTTCCTTATATAGCTTTTCAAAGGGGTAATGAAAGGTTGAATCCGAGCGATCTCAAGGCATAGGGAAGGCTAGGAGTCAAGTGAGTTGGATCCATGTCAAGGAAAACTCCAAAAGGATTTGGATTTTGTACACATCCCGATGTATGCTGTTTTAGGGGTCAAACCCGCGTATATATGCAATTAGAGGTTTAAAAGTCCCGTGTATCATTTTTCACATGTTTTTATGGATGGTCAAGGAAACATCAAAGGACAAAAAATGGTCCAAGGGGTCTAAGGAGTCTGCAGCGGGATAAGGGAAGGCCATACAAAGTGTGATTCACCTGGAGTGGTGAAATCGGCTATAACAAATGCCCCCTAATGTGTGAGGTCGGAGGGGTCATACGATGGCCGAAATACATTATAAGTCCATCCCATAAGTGGAGTGATGAAGGATCCCAAATGGAAGACCAACCACCCAATCAGCAAAGTACAATAATACAACTCTGCACATAACTGCAAATACATATAGCAGTCCTGGATACATAAGAGTACAATGGCCATGAATAGGTATGATACAAGATATCACATAAGTGGTCATCACCAAGTACAATATACATAGATCAGAATCTCCATGATGAAGATATACAAAGGATCATGATCTCCATAATGGCTGGAAATGTCTGACATATACTGGAATCAAGTCACGAGAGCTAAAATCTCATGAACACTGGCATGATCAAGTAGGTAGCATATAAGAGATGCCACCAATCTGGAAGGTCTTCTACACAAACCGCTACGAATACATGTCCTACTATGCGAATAGAGGTGTCGAGGTTGAACATAGTATTCCATCGTCTGATTACCATTCATTGATGTATACCGTTAACAGACATGAGATCACCCACCAATAATGAAAATGGGAATCAAGGTACTAGAGTGCAAACTAAGAAGTGTGAATAAATGTGTTGAGGTTGAACACATGAGAGGATCCATCGATCAAGGGACATTGATGTATTCCCAAAGACTGTCGATGGCAAGAGAACCTGCCACTGATGACTGCAAGTCTCAAGGCACTCAAAATGACTCTAGATTCCAATCCCAGAATAAATGATCTGAAGACGATGGGATGAAATCCACTAGAAGGAGGGCATTAAGGCATCCCCCATCATCCAACATGAGGTACTCAGCAAAGCTGTATGATGTGGAAGGACTCGATCATAACGTGCAAGAACCAGTAACTGTACCGGGAATGGCCGACATGCAAAGTCAAGATAACTGAGGAATGGCCGACTCAGGCTTCCACTTCCTTCGAAAAAGAGCATAACGGTGTATTGTGACTGAATAAAGGTAGCATATACTCGATATACAAACTTGAACATCTCTGTGACATAGGAGGCATTGACAGAGGCTCCATGGGGACTGGAATCTTAACCAGTCGGTGGAGATAAACTCAGATAAATGAGTACAGGTCCTAAATTCAAACTATAAACCCAAGCAATGGATGTGATATACAGTGCTCTGTTTGAAGGCGACACGACTCAACAGCTGCCAAAGATAACATCTTTCCTTATCCGGCTTTTTGGTTTTTTTATTTTTTTGGACTTTTTCAATTATTTAAAAAGCTTGAAAAAGAGTAAAATTGCTTTATAGTTACAGACTAGGAGGAGACGAGTGTCATAAGGGCAAAAAAACTAGTTCCAAGCAGTGGAACATACCTATGCTCAATGCAAGGATACATCTGTAGGATATCGACACTCGGAGGAAAATCCCCTCCCGATAAAAAGGGAAACAAGCTGCGAAGAATATAAAAAATGTCTCTGCATGGCTAGATATGAGACAAGCTCGGGCTATATGGCTGAAACGCAATGTCAGAGAAGCCGGCATAAAGCTCAACAAGGCAGGCAAAGCTCATGATAATGCATTCACAACTTGACATGAGGGAGTCCTAAGGGAAATAGGCCAGCAAAAGATCAAGAGGAGTATGAGGCTCTTGTGAAATGTCATGGCAGTACTATACAACAGACTCCCACACCCTAAAGGAGAAAACGTCAGCATGGGCACCAAATGAAAATAAGGTGCTAACTAGGGTACCCATGTAAGGTGAAGCTCTACCACTCATATCATGCCACTTCTAAAACAGCAAGAAGGTTCTGTGACATAATAGAGTGGTTTCGTACCTAAGGTCATGATGAGATGGCCATAAGGTCAGGAAAAATGTAAACGGTGATGAAACCTAACCTATATGGCAGTTTAGACATGATACCTGAGATCGACACGAACAGGTCAATCCAATGGCTGAAACGGCACTGAAAAAGGTCCTCTACATCATGAATTATGTCAAAAACGGTCCAAAATGGTTAGAAATTGTCAAAACTATAGGAAAGGGGGTAAAAATTTTCAAATATTTGAAAATTTTCTATAAATAGTAAACAATTCAAAATATTATGAAACATTTGAAACTTTTACCCATTTGAGCTCAGATTTTCAACAGCGAATTCCAGGAGATCTAACCGGCAGAATCCACTACCATTTCTTCCTAGTATTTACCCATGCTCTTCTCTTCCATTCCAATCCAATTTTTATCAAATTCCATGGTCAATTAAGCTTTCTAGGCCAAACTTAAAAGGGCGATGTGGCCCACACGGAAATCGAGGGTTTTTCCTCGTATAGGGCTGGATATACGCGGAAAATGCCCCCATACTCACGTACATACACGGTTGTTTTAAAAACAGTCGCATATGAGGTTGCGCATAAGGTTTTTTCAATAATCTAATGGACAAATTTGCAATTTCTTGTGCAAGATGGTCCTAGAGTGGAGAGAGCATGAACATGGTGAGGTAGAGGAAGCAGTAAGGGTCGATCTAATGGCTCAACAAGCTATACGTGCATGTGGACTCTATAAGTTTTTGTGTCTTGGTGGCTTGAGGGCCAAACCAAGACTATTGCAGATGTTGGCGGATTACTAGGATCCATACTCTGAGTCCTTCCAGATAGATGGGATGTCCCTCACTATAGAGGTGGAGGACATATACTTCATTACTGGTCTTTCTCGATGGGGGGAGGTAGTGAACCTTCGTTCTCGTGGTGGGCCAAGAGGTGGCCTAACTATCAATGAGTACATTGCGGTGTACTGCTATCCAAACACAGAGAAGGTGGGGAGTCAGGTCCCTACCAATTCTATACAGGTACTGGGCCTAAAGGCCATACTATTGACATTGGGTAGGATAGCAGGCTTGGCATCACTCCACCAGGCCTTGTGGCCTCTGACGTTCTATGCAGTGGAGTGCATGAGACCCATGATTTATGACTGGAGCACTACACTACTGAGCAACATGAAACATCAGTTCAATGAGTGTAAGGCAGGCAGAGTGTGGAACTTCGGGTTCAGCAGTATATTGAGCACGTTTTTCTTCAAGCGTGTTCCCAGATTGAGCCCCAGAGTGGACGTTCCTCTTCACGGAGTTTGAGATCTGGCCCAACGGCGTTGGGCAGATGCTATGCGCAAAATGGGGGGAGGTAGGGTGGCCAACCCCTATCCATCTAACTTCTTTCCATGGTGGCGATGACAAATAGTTTCCATCGATGACTACCCTTATGCAGGGATAGATTTCCATGGGGACCCAGACATGCCGCTACCACCAGGATCAGCATATGGCGATATAGGTAACGAATCTTGACCCTCTCCTTTTTAATTTTTGAGTTATTTAATTTTTTTGTGCTTTCTGATTATATGGAATCAAAAGACATATTTTTGCGTGACAATACATAATGACATCTACCATTTGTGTGTAGATGTGGGACCACGACAGCCGGAAGGCTTCCCTCGTCACAGACGGAGGGGAAGATGAGATGATATCATGGGTGTGGATGTGGAGCAGATGCTCCAAAGAATTCATACCAATTTTGTGAGGCTGACACACAGGGTTCCCATGGCACAAGTCGAGGACTTTCCTGAGGCTATGCAGCGCCAGGTGGTGCGTGTACCACGAGCATGGGTGCGATTATTCTGATGGCTAGCTAGAGCCATAGTGACCTTCCATGATCACAACCCTCCTCCTCCTCCATAGGATTAGATACATGGGAGTGTATACATTTTGTACTACCATGTATTATATGTCGGTGGCTCAAGACCCCCAATTTTGTATCATGACACTATGTATTACCACATTTTGGATGTATATAAAAAGTTTTATGGTGAGCGGTTTATTTATTTACATGTGTAAAAATTGTGTTTGTGATGAATTTATTGTGAATGAAACAAATTCCAATCTAACACGTAGTTAGCATATGAGTCAACAACTTGATTATTAATTCTTGGAATATGTATGTATGTTATATTGTCAAATTCTCGTTCTAATAATCTCACATGTAAGAATGTTCTTAATAACGTCGGATCTCTAACATGGTACAAACCATTAAGCTGTGACACTACTAACTCCGAATCAAGACTTACCTCAAGAGAGAGAATGCCATGTGAAATGGCATCCTGTAGAAGCTCAATAACAACACTATATTCAGCAACATTGTTGGAAAATGGCCGCAGACATATGCCTCCTGAAGATAGTACCTGACCCATAGGAGTATAAATCATCCAAGCAGCAGAGGCTGAGTGTTGAGTGTGATGGCTCGCACCATCCACGAATCCTATGTAGGTGGAAGATTCCATTGACATCTACCAAAAGAAACGGAAACTAATCACAAACCTGATCACTACAAGAAAAAGACCTAACTATGCAAAATTGTACAATAATAAACAATAACCAGCCTTGGTTGAAAATCATGCATAGTACTTCTTGAGATAGAGCCCATTTCTAGGCTCCGCCAAGGCTGTTCCCTCGTAATCCACTAACTCATAAGCACCCTTCTCTAAGACACGTTTGACCACGTAAGGACCATGCCACATGGGGTTAAACTTTCCTTCCCCCAAGGGTTCTTTTGGTTGATCCCACAAAAGGACCAAGTCTCCTCACTAAACCTCCTTCGACGAATAGACTTATCGTACTGGACCTTTACGCGACGTTTATTTACCTCTAGAGCCACCAAGGCGTCTTGACACTGCTCATTAAGTTGCTTAAGGTGGACCAAATGCTCCTCCAATGCTGAAGTGTCTGGTAAGAGTTATACAGCTAGCTTCAAAGAAGTAATCTCGCATTCAACCGGCAATATCGACTCCACTCCATGCACAAGTTAATATGGAGAAAAACCCGTGGCAGTCTTAACAGTGTGTTGACAGGTCGTATTGGCACGTCAGTCAACTAAGAGATAGCCCGATCCAAAAGCTTTAAAAAGCTGCTCTCAGTCATTAGATAGTTGTCTCTGATGGGATTAAGGCCCCGTTACCTTCTCTTAAATCACTCCTAATTACAGGAGCAGACTCAAAGGAAAGAAGTAAATTTAATGTTTGTTAACTAAATCTATACTACACTTATGAAAATACAAAGGTAAAACTGTTACAGATAAATACTAAGTTAGTTCATTCGTTACACAACTGATGACTAAAAATTAATCTAGTTAAACAAATTAGCCTATATGTACAGGAATGAATGATTAACAAGATATTAACAAACTCAAACAATTACATAATTACACTATAAACAGATGTACATTCATAATAAGATTAAAAGATAATTTGACAGAGTATAAATGTAAAATCTGATTCAATCTATTTTCTATGAGTTAAATCAAAAACTAATACACACATATGCTACATATCCTATCCTGATCAGGATCCTGATAATATTAACCCCGGAATCAACTTGCAATTAATGATACTGTGCAGACAATCTTGAAACTTCAGAAGAAATTTTGAGAAAGAACAAGACAGCACACAGAACTAGTATATCACATATATTATAATGATAACATCAAAATTTTACTATATGACATGAATTTGCAAGTTAAACTAGCATAGATCGACAATTTAACATGATGCATTTGCACATTTCTTCAAAGAAAAGTAACAAAACATAAATACTGCGAAAAGAAATAACAAGATCATACGATACTACAAGTACATCTCCATAGTAAAAATACTACAAATATACTTATAAATATCTTCAGTCAAAAGATGTTGTAACTAGTAACAAGAAATTGTCTTAGCTACAGAGAAATGATAAAGTGATCCTGCCCCAGTTCCTTTCATTAACCATCGACCCCCATTAAAGTAAAACCTGTCTCCTTAAATACATTCAATCTCCTATAGAGATAGTTCTATAAAACAGGAATCTACACCATCGTAATCTTAACCAATTTCAGCTGAAGAAAGAAAAATGGCAAATAAAATTGTCATTTTCTTTATACGTTACGATATCCTGAAATTGAGAAGATCCGTCCTATAGTGCTAAATCAAAAAAAATGATGAAGACACTAGTAAATTAGTGACACCTGGGAGACGGCATATCCACAACTTAAAATAGCTTCATGTGGTTCCTTCACGATTCTTCGGAGATACTCCTGAAAACGAGTGATCATCAAAATCCAGGAAAGGCGCATCTGGAAAACCAACCAAATCATCTACAACATAAAAATAGTAAATATTAACCCAAACTATGAGAGTAATTAAACTGAATTACATAATCCACTAATTAACTCAAAACAATACCTGGAAAACAAAAATAACTTCATATCTTTTGCTGCTTCTATTTACATATTTCAAACCTGAAATTATTTTCTATGGACAAAACGTGAGTAGCCCAAAATTCTATGGTCTAGCAGGGGTATTGAAAACCTGTATGTTGACACTAGTCACCGGAATTTGAGAAAATGGAGCCTATGAGTGACCTTTAAGCTGCATCAAAGTGACCTGAGCGTTCAACTCACGAACTCTTTCCTTATTTTTATGATTCGTATGTTGAAGTTTCAGAACTCTCCGAATTAACTTGTTCTTGTGTCTTTTCAGACGCAAGATGCATTTATCAGCTGAATCGGATTTCTCCTGCAACCTCATATTCTGAGCTTTCACCGAATCACTACTTGTCGCCATCTCCGTTATTTCTACCTCCAATCGGCGTATCTTATCAAGCAAACAATTGACGAATAGTGGGTGAACTGCTTCACTAATTCGATATGAACCAGGTAGATTTCCTTCAACAGGTTTGCCCTTGATTTGAGGATCTGGCACAGAGTCCATTTGAGGATCCTTGCCAGAAATATGAGGGTTGTGTTCTACCAGGAGAGTCACAGGCTCCATATCAGGGCCATCATGCGGGACAGTTCCATTCTCCTCACCATCCAATACAACCATTTCTATTTCTTTATTATGCTTCTCAGAAGGCTTAACACCATTGGCTTTAACAACCATACTCCTAGTGAATCTGCCCGTAACCTTAACACTTGGCGTCTTACTCACCGGTCTACAGGGTTTATCATCACAATTCAGGGTTACCGGAGAAAGATTTACAGATTCCCTCCTTCGCTTAGGACGCACAGGAGAGTCGGGACTTTGCATAGGGGCGGGAGCACAATCCTTCTGGACGGTAGGGTTTTCATGAGCATTAGGATTCGGCACATGGTTATATGCAGGCGGAGTTGGGACTTCACAAGGCTGCTGATGGCTAGAAAACTCCTCTGTACAATCAAATTGGAAATGGCAAAATGCCATGAAACCGTTATGTTCAAGAAAATGGTCCCAGGTCTGATTTCGTTTGGATAGCTCTCTTTCCACCAACATTCTAACGAGACCATGGTGGAAAAGACTCCGACCAATATTTTTAGGCCCTTTCTTGATGGCCATTGACATCTTAGTCATACTTTGGACCAATTAATGAGGTAAATTGATAGGTAGACCAAGAAATACAGTCATCAACCTAAGATGGTAAACATATGCAGAGGAAAGACGACCCTCGCAAGTAACGTACCTATGAATGAAATCCAACACAGGCCTCCATTCCTTTTTGAAGTACTTGCGCAACACACCATCCCTGAAAGACACTTCCTGGCAAGGGTTTTTTAACATTTTCCTCCATTCGGTAGATTTCATCAATTTGGATTTAAACCATCGTTCACCTGCTAAAGGTAGGTCCGTAGCCAAGTCGACTGAGTGCTCATCCACTCCGAACTGAAGGTTGGCCACCTTAGCTCTAGCATCAACCAGTGAGAGGGCAAACAATCTAGTAACTTCAGGGTTCGAGTCTGCGAATTTGCGGAAAAAGGGAAGCCACCTGACTGCCTCTACTTTGGCTAGGAGCTCTGAATTCTCATCAAGAAGCTTCATATTATTAGGTTCGACCCTAACAACCGGGGCCATGGCTACAAGTGTGAATGCACACAGTTGCGCACATAGGAGATACAACGGATTGCAATAACCCAGAACGCTGGAGAGAGACCATTCGGGATGCAAGCCAAGCAAAAACCATAAACAAGGAAACCCGACTCCTTCATAAGGGAAATACGACATGGGTAAAACCAGAGAGGGACCCCATAAAATTGGCATGAGTGAATAGGAATGATTACACAGAGAGGTGATCAATAGTGGAAAGAGATGGTGAAGACTCCAAAACAACCTCACTTCGCCATGATTTATTCGGCTTGATCGAAATAACATCACAAATTGAATGAAGCACAAGTGTTCAATGGGCAGGGAGACACGATGCTACGCTCGTACTACAATTAAATGTCATTCAAAGAGTTATGTACATGTATAATGATGACATATCAGCCTTCAATCAAGTGGATCGGATTTGGATATGGCGACACGGATCGAAAGAACCATAAGGAATGAACCTTGGGCACTGAAACATCAACCTTACTATATAATAATTTCAACCTTCGAAAATGGCGAACATGCTACGTGAAAACACATGACATAACCCATTATATCAACCCCAACCATTAAATGGTGAATATAAGCCACATATGAGGAATAATACAAAGGTCGAGATTAATTGCATAATTGGAAGATTGGAGGATAGACCTTAAGGATAAATAATTGCACGAACTTTTAATAAAGCACCCCAACGTGAAATAGTGAGTCTTCCATGTTCCATACCCTTGTAAAATTTGCAATTAAAACACAAATTAAACATACCAAATAATAAATGTTCAAATGAGGCTTATGGTGAGAAGCATATAAACCAAAAGCTTATCCCCTAATTTCAAGGCACACATCCATTCAAAATAATGATTTTAATATAACAACCCTTTGCCAAATAACCATAGTTTGCAAGGTTATAAAAACAATGGAATTTCACTGTTTCAGTAGCTCCTGATTCCGTAACTTGAAATGAGAAATTCAAATATTTCATCCAGCAAAATTTGATGAAATTTGTTTTTTAAGGCTGTTGAGTAGGAGCACAACAGATGGCGACTGACTGGGCGGAACAGTTGTCTCTGTTTTCTTGACCTGAAATCATGTAATAAAAGAATTAGATCCCTCATGTATAATACTGCAGAAGCCAAATTTTGGCACCTTAAACAGATTCAGGAATTTCATATTTCTAAAGCTTACTAGAAATTTACACTTTTAATTATTTATTTAATGAAAATCAAGTCTCTCGCAAAAGTCCTTCCAAATGAAGTAAGGCAGTAGGTGTCTTGATTTGGAAGGATAAAGTCTCAATACCACAAGCATGGCGCTATTGCCAACAGGCGTCCATAGCCTCGACAGGGTTGCTTCAAAGCCCAAAGAATGACAGTATCCCATCTGCCAGCTAAAGATAGAAAATCCTGGTTAGGTTGAAATATTACTATCATTTTGCCTTTTTTTTGTTGAAAATACCTGAAGGCCACAGCTCTGGCTTGGTAACCAGGTAGTAACCATGTCAATCACCAATCTGCACTACAATAAATAAATCGGCTCGTGATGAGACCTTTTATCCCTTGGTGTTTTGTCCAAGGGCCATTGTCCTGGCTTGGTGTCCAGAGGTGGCAATGTTACTGAACGCAGATCTATGATCCTGAACAGACTAGCTCGTGATGAGACCCTCTATCCTTCAGATTATTTTAAAAATTAGAATTTTTTTTTTTTGTATTCAAATCCAACCATGGCCAGATTGTAGTTATATTTAATCTCGAATGAGATCGTCTTAGCAGATGGGGAGGCAAGTCTAACTCTCTTAATGAGAGGGGATGGTGTAAAAGACTTGAATAGATAACCTTTGACAAATACTGCCCCAATCCCTTTGGAGAGATCTTTGCGGAGGCTCGTCTTATTTTATATGACTAAGGAGTTTCTGGAAAAATTTAGAAAGACGAAAAACCGTTCACTGTTCAAGATGTAAAAAGTTATTAGCGAACTTTTAAGAGAGGCATGGCAGTACTCAGGATAGTAATGATCATGATACATGATTTGTAAGTCATCCATAAGATATGGTGAAAAGTCATCAGCCAAAGTTAAATGAATTGATCACTCTCGAAAGTTGTGTAGATGAAGCAGCAAATAAACGCTAGAGGATATTCAAAACAAACATATAAAATGAACACCCTAAAAAAAAAATCACAAACCGAGAAAACAACACAAGGTATGTACAGGATAATCCCCTAAGGGGTGTCAACAGAAATATTTTTTGATTAGATGGCCATTTACCAGAAGGTTCTCGATGTCTCCCTCCAGCGTCTGCAACCTGAAAGTGCTGGGACCAAGCTTTTCTGTAATGATAAACGGTCCCAGCCACAGGCATTGGAACTTAGTATGTTTTCCTCTCTCTTCGTGCTCTTTTTCCCATTTCAGCACTAGGTCACCTACTTCCAAATCTCTATTAGCTTATTTTCTGTGATCGAACCAACGTTTCACTGTCTTCTGATGTTGGTCAAAATTATTTCTGGCTAACTCTCTTTCTTCCTCCAGTTTAAGCAGAGTATTAATCTGATGTTCCATGGCAGGACATGTTGTTTCCTGCACTGACTGGGAGAGCTGTAGAGAGGGTAAAAATAGATGGGGAGGCAATATAGCTTCTTTACCATATACCAGGAAAAAAGGAGAATTACCTATGGCAGCCTTGGGAGTCACTCTGTCATCCCACAGGGCATTTGATAAGGCATTGTGCCAATTTTTATGCTGATTAACCACTGTGCGTTTCAGAATTTTGATGAAATTTTTATTGGAGGATTCAGCTAATCCTGTCAAAACCCCAAAATTTCCAAAAAAAATTAAAATTTTTATATTTACAAAAACATTAACGTAAAGCATTTTAACTAATATTAATTTGTTATGTGTTAATAGTTTTGCTATTGAATTCATCGGTTGGTATGTTTAGTTATAGAACAGATCTTTCAGCTTACTGACTTTTGTTCCTCTTGTGACCATAAGGTGAACTGTTATGCATAACTAGGCTTACTTAGCTTCCGAGCTAACACAACGGTTTCTACTTTTCTTACAGATGTACAGGTAAGAGGTTGTGGCGCTGCTTTTCGTAATTCTAGAGTAGTTACTATATGTTCATCGTAAGATAAACAGCTCGAAGAAGTAAGAGACAAAACACTTCAACTTATGTTAAGGTATAATCAAACTGGTTTCTTTCTAGCAAAAGTAATTCATGTTCCTATTGATCTGTCATCTTCTCTATTCTATTACAGTTGCAATTTATACAAAAGTATCTTATAATTATTTAAAAATCAGAGTATAGAAACAGAGTTATGAAACCTATAATAAGAATCCAGATGTAAGCAAGCATTCCAAGTCAAATGAAAAATAAGGGGATTCCTGTATTACTGCAAGGTTTTGGCCTATCCTTGCCAAGTCCTCGCTTATTAATGAGGATATCACTTAAAGTAAAACCTCATCTCCTCAAGTTAAATACTACTTCCTTGTCATTATTAACTTGTACTATAGATGCTATTTTAATCTTTGTACCAAAAAAAAATCATTTAAGAGATTGTAAGTAGAAAGGGAATTAAACCTAGCTTTCTACCATCATGCCTTCCTTTATGAACTTCTAAACTATGCTAGCAATAAAGGAATTTAGCTTATCAAAGCTAGAACTCATTAAACAGTTCTATAATAATTATCATAGCCTTGAGCTTGGAATTAATTATAGGACTATCCATTTTCAAAGGTAATTTTTATACTATTAGAAAGTTATTACTTCAAAGGAAGGGATGGTTTCCAAGGATAATAGCAACACCATAATATAACCCAAAGATTGTATAGCTTGCACTATTTAACAATCTAAGGTCTTTATACTATTATTCTTTTTACTTATCAAAGAACTTAAGGCAATTTATAATATAAGGGGAAATTTTATATTAAACTTTCGCCAAGGTTTCTTTTTATAAACTATAACATACTATACTACCCTCCAATGTATATATGCTATACCTTCCAACCACCAAGCTTATCATTACTATGATGTCGTTATGTAATTTATTTATGATTTCAAAGAATTAACATAATAGAGTGGAGAATAATGAATACAATGATTTGCATGCAGCGTTGGTTGATAAATCTCGCTCCACGACTTTGGATAAACCTTGATCAAACGAATGGTTGGAAAAATCATTCCTCCATCGAATTTGTTGGTTGACTATAGAACACAACCCACTCTGCGTTGATAAATTTAACCGCTATCGTGGCATTACCATAGCCACACCCTGCGTGGATAAAAGCGCCGATGCTAACCCTAAACTTCATTGTCTCCACTTCCTGCGGTGTCTGTCGCTCTGCGATGGTGTTGTGCACCTCTGCGTGGCCTCTCCTCTGTAAGGTATCCTCCATGTCGTTTCCTGATCGTGGCTTACACCATACGCTGCATATTGACGTTCAGTCCTTCGTTTCTCCATTATACTCTTCTCTATCATATTGAACCGAACCCTCGCCAGTGTTAACACCTCCTTCCGGGGTTTCGATGGTTGGACCTGTTGTCTTTGAACTCTGTGCAAGTTTGAGAGTTATTCTTCCTTTTACTTCCTGGCAGTAGTGTTCCCTCCCTGCGCTGTTAGTTGAGATGCAGTTTCCAGCGGTCGTGCTTCCTTGAACGAACAGGTAAGAATAAAAAATTAAATCTTTGCTTACTGTTTTTCCTTAGCTTTAAGTTTTTAATGCAGGTTACAGTATTCTAAGTAGGGTTTATTCTTTGTGTATGCAGGTTTTACAATTTCCCAATGCGCGGCCTTTGGTAAGAAGACTGGGACAGCAGGCTGTAAATTCAGTAAGCCTGGTTACACCATGGCTTGTCCTCCTTATGGTTTTCAGTTGGAACCTTCGAGGGTTGGCTTAATAAGCCTAAAACCCTTACTGCTTCATTTTGATCTTAAGATTGCTGGTTAACAGAGTTTATAAATGAAACCCTTCACGCGTTGTGAGGGCGTTACAGCTTAGGCCGAGGTTGTAAATATTAGTTGTCTTTTATATTTTAGAATACTGTAAAAAAGAAGTATCGGGCTGTAAGCTCGTCTGTGGGTGAGGTTACGACCTCGACTTCTTGCTTCTTTACTGTACTCTTGAGTATTTAGGGTTTTTCACCCAAGGTTATATAATATAATTATTTTACTATTTTTCTGTATCTTTTGGTTTGTTTACCACAAACAGTTTTAAATTTTGATTTATGTAGAATAAGTAAAAAAAATGCAGGCTTGTGACAGCCTTATACTATGGATTTATAATGCGACCGTAAGTAAATTATTGTCTTAACTTATAAATATTATTTTAGTTGCATAAACTGGAATTTATAGGGTTAAACCCTAATTTTACAGTTTGAGAAATCATTATTGTTTCTTAATTTGATATTATGTGTTAAAATACAAATTCTGTTTGTATCTGTGAATAAACAATTGTTTATTACCCTATTGATTAAGCTCGATGCATGAGCAGTCTAATGTTCTGTTATTTATGTTTAATTTTAATTATGCAACTGAGTTATTTTACTAAAGATAATTTATTTTATAAAAAATGTTGTCAGGGTTATATACCTGGGTTATATCTTGGTTTACTTGTTAAGAAAACTTGTTAAATGATATATATATAGGGTTTGTACCCTTAAGCCATATAGCTTTTTATATTTTGTTTTTAATTTATTTTAACAAAGTTTCTTGGAAGAGTCTAGTTATCCTGTAGAATAGGGTATTTTTAACTCAGGTTTGTAATTTAAAATAATACTGTCATTCCTTAAGTTTAAAAGTATAATATCTTTATGTTGGATAATATAAAAGTATAATATTATTATAACAATAATACTTATTAATACAAAATAATAATCCTATCTTTATTGGAGTATTAGATTCTCCATATGTATAACCTTTGTTTATTTTATAGCATAAGGAAGATAGAATTATGCTGTTTGCTTCCTGTACTGATATGCAATTACTTAAAGAATTTTTTGAGAATATTAAAACTGTCTGTTAAGCTAGAATATTACTTATGAAATAAAATAAATCGAATGATACTTCTTATGATCTGTCTTTTATATATATATATATATATATATATANTACAAGATAGGGTTGCCATTCTAAATAATGTTAGAAGATTGGTTTAACTATAAAGGAAAGGTAAAGGAAAAGATGACATTAATGAAACACATCAGTTCTGAATAGTTTGCTTGACAGAGTTTAAATTACATTTATTTACTTCTATATTCAGTACTGTTACTTGGACATAACCAGTTAAATTATTTTAGACTAGAAGGAAGAAATAATAATGTTTTCAATACAGTAGAATAACTAAAGTAACCTTCCTCTATCTGCTTCGATAATAGAACTACTGAAACGATTACTGTACAAAAACTAGTTTTATATGTAAACATGATCAACTAGCAGTAAAACAAACATTCTTTCTGATGATATATAAAGAAGCAAGGGTCTAATTCATAATCTCATCATACATCTTTCTATAATTTCTACCTTTGTGCTGGAGTACGGTCCGGTAGCCCAGATGTGGAAAAACACAGCAGGTCTTTATTTTTCATCTACAGTTCAACTACTGATAAACTAGAACAGTTACATCACTAACCAGCTAATTCTTCTGTCAAATAATACAAGCATAACATTCATCCAATCGCATATATTAAAACAGAAATAGATAAATGAGAGAACCTGCTTAATCTTTGCACAACAACAGCAATGGGAGGCCGTTCCTCCCTACCAACTCCTGGAGAGTATTCAGACAGCGACTTCTCAGGACCCCCGAGCTTGCTCTGGTCTCCCTGGCTGGAACTAGGTGCAGCAATGTCAGATACCAGTCCTCAAATTAGGTATGAATCCAGAACTTATCAGTAAGTTCTCCCAGCTAAAAGCTATAATAAAATCAAGTTACTGCAGTAAATCCACTCAGAACACTTCCTTACTCTTTTCCCTCTTTCCTTAATGATATTCCTGAATAACATTCACCTGAATGAATTCTCTCTGGAAAATATCTAAGCAGCCTCAGCTCTCTTCATTGAGTACTTTTAAAAGATTGCCTAGGTATTTTTTGGGTTAACTGTCATTTAATGAGCCACCTGCTCTGATCCCACTTTCTTGGGGGATCATGACACCAAATGTAGGGAAGTTTCCACCTGCAACTTATGAAGTGTTTGAGGATGTTTCCACTTGTCTTTTTCCTTCCACCTAGTTCCATCCACCAGTTTGACCAGTAACCTCTTTTTAACAGCTCTCCCATGTTGTTGTCTCCACAATTTATTTATTAATAATAAAAATATTCTGAATTACATTCCAATTCTGTTGACTCTGCTAAGTCATCAATTCCTACTTAGCATTAAATTTAATATAATGTCTTCTACGGCACCAAAAGATTTCTGACTGCGTTATACGGCACAATAACCTTGGTATGAGACTTCAGCAAATAAGGCCGAAAATGTTTTACTGACTTAAAAACAGCAAATGCTTGTTTGTCTACTTCTGGATAATTGAGCTCTGCACCGTTAAAACCGGAACTTGTAAAAGCAATGGGAGCTTCATTGTTTTCCTAATTTTTCTGCTTTAAAACAACGGCATATGAAGAGTCAGAAGCAAAAGTGTACAAAATAAATGGTTTAGAGAAATCTGGGCTTGTTAAGGTAGGAGCTTCAGCAATAGCTTTTAATATATCTTGAAAGGATTGCTTTTCTTCAGCGAACCATTTAAACTCAGCGTCTTTCTTAATCATTTTCTGCAGTGGTCTGACAATCTCAATGAACCCAGGGATAAACCTGGATACAAAGTTTATCTTCCCTAGAAATGATTGCATGGTTTTCTTGGAGTGAGGCATAGAAATTTGTGATATAGCTTGGGTTCATTCAGGGTCAATATTGATATCTTGTTTTGACAATACAAAACCCAATAATTTACCTTCTGTAACCGCAAAGATGGATTTCTTGGGATTCAGGGAGATCCCATATTTCCTGCAACGTTCAAAAACCTTCCTAAGATGTGTTAGGTGATCAACCCTGTTTTTTGAAAAAATAGTTACATCGTCAAGGTAAACAACAACAAATTGACCGATTAGGCCTCTGAACGCAATTTCCATCGCCCTTTGAAACGTTACTACGGCATTAATTAAACCAAATGGCATTTTCTTGTAAGCATAAGTTCCCCAAGGGGTTCTAAAGGTTGTTTTCAACTGATCTGTTTTGGATACTAACACTTGATTGTATCCCGAAAAACCATCTAAAAGTGAGAACATTTCAGATCCAGAAACCTGTTGTAAGATCTTTTCCATAGGGGGAACGGGATAATTATCTTTTTCTGAAACCTTGTTTAGATTTCAGAAATCGATGCACAACCTAATATCACCATTTTTCTTTCTAACGGGGACGATATTTGCCACCTACTGCGCATGCCGCACTGGAAAAATTATTCTGGCAGCCAGGAGTTTGTTAAGTTATTTCTTAACAGCCGGTTCCAGGCTAGGGTGCATCTTTCTCAATTTCTGTTGGAATGGTTTAGCCTGTTGTTTCATCGGGATGACATGTTGCATTATGTTTGGATCAAATGTCTTGAGATCATCATATGTCCAAGCAAAAATGTCTTTAAACCCATTAAAGAATTGTATGAAGGCTATTTTTTCTTGGGGGGTACATGCACTGCCCAAATTGACACATTGAGGATTATGTTTGGTGCCTAAGTTTATGACTTCAGATTGCATAGTAAAGCTATTGGTTTTACAGTTCCTTGCACCTTTAAATTTGTCCTTCAAATCATAGAACTTCTCAAGTTTAATTATGGATTTAGGAATAGTACTGACCTGATTAAGAGATTCTTCAATCGAATAAGGTCTGTGAATTACCGAAAATTTGTACAGATCCTCATCATGATTTATTTCATCGATGGCTGCGTCTTTGAAGGTATCCTTCATGGTCAAAAACTCGATTAATTGCTCATCATGGTCAAAGACTCTCCAGTTAACAATATTATCAGGTATGGAAGGCCTGAAAAGCAGTTCGACAGAGAAAGAATCAGCAAACATCCCTTCAGATGGAATTAACCTTGAAGCAACATTCGCTAACAGATCTACTTCCTGGTTCAAATAATGAGGAATAGAATTTATATTAAAAGCCTCAAATGAAAATAATAAATTCCACGCCTCTGTCTGGTAATTTCTTAGATGACCAGCAATGCAATGTATAGTGTTGCGTACCTGTCTAACGATAATTTCAAAGTCTCCTAACACTATCAAAGCTTTAGCTCCTAGATCAATTGCCTTTTTCAACCCTTGAATAAGGGCTTCATATTCAGCAATATTATTGGTGCACTCAAATTCCAACCTGCAAGCAACGAAATACCTATTTCCTTGGGGATCTATTAACAAGCAACTGGCCCCAGCCCCTTCCTTTGACTTAGATCCGTCAAATTATAGGGACCAGAGCCCATTATTCAGGTCTAAGTGTGCAGTGTTTAGAACTGGAATTTTGTCTAAAACTTGTGTAAAATGAAAAACTTCAGACTGTTGTTCTAGATCTTGGACTGATGATGTTTCAGCCTCAAGGTTTCCAAAAAAGGAATCAACCATGTAATTACCCATTATAGTATCAGCAAATAACACTGGTTCATTTGAGCCATCCAGTTCGGTGACCGTGTGCTTCATATAACGCTCTCGATCGATTCTGATTTTGTTTGGTCGTCCATTATGAGGCAGCCATAAGTGTGACCAGTCCGTTGCAAAATATCCCTTTAATTTTTCAGACCAATCTCTGCTGAGGAATAAGCCATATGCCTTAGGGATATCTGCAACAATTATGTCAATGATTAAATGGACCTGAGGGTTCAAAGCTAATCTTATTAGTACTTCATTCAACTTTCCTATTACCTTTACGTTAGATCGGTCAAGTTGCACAATGCTCGTACCACTTGGGACAGGGACTGCATTAAGTTTTTTACATACCGAATGTGGCATGACGTTTTTGCAAGCCCCTGAATCTATCATACAATTGTGTACCTTACGATTGCAGATCTCAAATGTGAGCAGAAAAGGAGGAGTTGAGGAATCTGATTTCTTACCTATGGACGAGGCGTTAACTGAAGTTTTCGTTGGATTGTCCTTAGTACTAGCAGAGTTGTTTTGAGTGGAGGAATTTTTGCCATTTTTATTTAGAGAAGCCCCTTGAATAATCTTATCTTGAATAGCAGGCCATTAGAGGAGTTCAAAGATAGAAATATTGGCTCTAAGTTTCTTCAAATCCTCAACCGGATCATATTCCAACTCGAGAGAAGATGTAGACTTAATATTTGAGGGTTGATTTCTTGTTTTGACAGTCGAACTATCATCTGTAGGTGTTGTGGAGGTTTCTCCTGAGGACTGATTTTTCTTACTCCTAGTATTATATTGATGCTGATTAACATTTACAGCAGCAACCTCTTCATCGTCGGTCACTTCTGTAGTATCCCAGAAGTGACTGATAATTTGAGGAGGTTGTTCTTCAGTGTTACTATCTTTACCTTGGGCATCCTCAGAAGTCTGTCCAGAAGATTTGGTTTCACCTTCAGCTGACGTTTCAAAGCCTGAGACCAATACTTTTAGGAAGTTATTAATTTCATCTACATTATTAGCCTCAGAGGGTGGGGTCTGTTTAGCAGTTGTATTTTGGAATGGTCTTCTAAAAGGTTGTCTGGGTGGTTCTTTATTTGGAATACTTTCAGAAGTACCTTTCTTCAAATCAATGATTTCGTTGGATAGCTTCTTTATGACTCTCTGGAGGTTGTCTAAATCGAGTGCATCTTGACCCTTTTTATCAGAATTTGTTGTTTTGGAAGGACTCTCACTCTTTTTGCAAGAAGAAGATGCAGAATCTGTGTCTACCCCGAGATTCGTCTTAATAGCAGACATGTCCTTCTCGACCTTAATGGCTTCATCAAAGGTTTCACTGAGAATGGGTTTGGCCGCTCTCCTGACAAACATGGCCATAGATACGGGTAAAGCTAAAGTATAGAATTCAATAGTGACATCTTCAACAGGCCTTGAGGTGGCATGGATTCTGTTTCTAAGAGTCAGGAACCTCTGGTTAAAGACTTTGACTTTCTCCTTGGTTTCCATACGGATCCTAGATAATTCCAAAACCAACATGGCTGGAGTCTTATCGTCTTCGAACTTATTCATGAAAGCTAACTCGAATTCATTCCAACTGGTAATAGAACCAGCAGTAAGTGAGAAATACCAAGTCAAAGCTTTGCCCTCAAATGTGTAAGGGAAAATCCGACAGACTACATCTTCGTGCTCAACATTCAAAAGCCAAACTACTAGCATGAATTTCTTGACATGGTCTTCTGCAGGCTCTTTCAGCTTGGGATTGAATTTGGGCAACAATTTCTCGGGATGCTTCGGTAAAGGATGTTGATCACCTAGAACAGCGACCGCATCCTGTGCTAACCATGGAAAATTGGCATTGGGGTTCGGGTTTAGGTTTTCCATGTTCCTTGGTGATGGAGGTGGTATAGGTGGTGTTTGAAAAACGTGGGGAGGTGAATGAGGCAGTGATGGGGGTTCACCAGAACCTCCTGTAGCAGATGGTCCTGAAGAAGATGAAGGTTGATTGGTGCCTATTAGAGACTGTTGTAATTGATGGTTAGGGAAGACACCTAAAGTTTGATCATGTTCTTCAGGAGTAGACTCAATATGGAGAGTTCGTGAACGTCTGATCTGTGGAAGAGGTAGTTCGGTGGGTTGGATCTCGGTGAGATTTGAATAAGCTCTGGTTAAAATCCTGCAGGATTCATTGATGTCCTGTTTGAACTGGTCAATTTATTCAGGTGGATGGGCACCGCTAGAGTTGAACTGATGGATAAGGCTTCGAACAGTATCATTCAATGGGGTCTCACCTAATTGGGATGACTGGAATGTTTGTGGTTGGGATGATGACTGTAAATCACTCGATCGAGAAGGTGGTGTGAATTCAGGAGTAGAGGGGTGATTAGTATTGTCAACAAGATTGTTTTCATCAGCCATTCGCTTAAGCTGGCCCTCCTTCTAGCACCATTTTTGACAGGCCATATTGTTACGTCAGTCAACTAAGAGACAACCCGATCCAAAAGCTTTCAAAAGTTGCTCTCAGTCGTTAGATAGTTGTCTCTGATGGGATTAAGGCCTCGTTACCTTCTCTTAAATCACTCCTAATTACAGGAGCAGACTCAAAGGAAAGAAGTAAATTTAATGTTTGTTAACTAAATCTATACTACACTTATGAAAATACAAAGGTAAAACTGTTACAGATAAATACTAAGTTAGTTCATTCGTTACACAACTGATGACTAAAAATTAATCTAGTTAAACAAATTAGCCTATATGTACAGGAATGAATGATTAACAAGATATTAACAAACTCAAACAATTACATAATTACACTATAAACAGATGTACATTCATAATAAGATTAAAAGATAATTTGACAGAGTATAAATGTAAAATCTGATTCAATCTATTTTCTATGAGGTAAATCAAAAACTAATACACACATATGCTAGATATCCTATCCTGATCATGAGCCTGATAATATTAAACCTGGAATCAACTTGCAATTAATGATACTATGCAGACAATCTTGAAACTTCAGAAGAAATTCTGAGAAAGAACAAGACAGCACACAGAACTAGTATATCACATATATTATAATGATAACATCAAAATTTACTATATGACATGAATTTGCAAGTTAAACCAGCATAGATCGACAATTTAACATGATGCATTTGCACATTTCTTCAAAGAAAAGTAACAAAACATAAAGACTGTGACAAGAAATAACAAGATCATACGATACTACAAGTACATCTCCATAGTAAAAATACTGCAAATATACTTATAAATATCTTCAGTCAAAAGATGCTGTAACTAATAACAATAAATTGTCTTAGCTACAGAGAAATGATAAAGTGATCCTGCCCCAATTCCTTTCATTAACCATCGACCCCCATTATAGTAAAACCTGTCTCCTTAAATACATTCAATCTCCTATAGAGATAGTTCTATAAAACAGGAATCTACACCATCGTAATCTTAACCAATTTCAGCTAAAGAAAGAAAAATGACAAATAAAATTGTCATTTTCTTTATACGTTACGATATCCTGAAATTGAGAAGATTCAGTCTATAGTGCTAAATCAAAAAAAATGATGAAGACACTAGTAAATTAGTGACACCTGGGAGACAGCATATCCACAACTTAAAATAGCTTCATGTGGTTCCTTCACAATTCTTCGGAGATACTCCTCAAAACGAGTGATCATCAAAATCCAGGAAAGGCGCATCTGGAAAACCAACCAAATCATCTGCAACATCAAAATAGTAAAGATTAACCCAAACTGCGAGAGTAATTAAACTGAATTACATAATCCACTAATTAACTCAAAACAATACCTGGAAAACAAAAATAACTTCATATCTTTTCCTGCTTCTATTTACATATTTCAAACCTGAAATTATTTTCTATGGACAAAACGTGAGTAGCCCAAAATGCTATGGTCTAGCAGGGGTATTGAAAACCTGTATGTTGACACCAGTCGCCGGAATTTGAGAAAATGGAGCCTGTGAGTGACCTTTAAGCTGCATCAAAGTGACCTGAGCATTCAACTCACGAACTCTTTCCTTATTTTTATGATTCATATGTTGAAGTTTTAGAACTCTCTAAATTAACTTGTTCTTGTGTCTTTTCAGACGCAAGATGCATTTATCAGTTGAATCGGATTTCTCCTACAACCTCATATTCTCAACTTTCACCGAATCACTACTTGTCGCCATCTCCATTATTTCTACCTCCATTCGACGTATCTTATCAAGCAAACAATTGACGAATAGTGGGTGAACTGCTTCACTAATTCGATATGAACAAGGTAGATTTCCTTCAACAGGTTTGCCCTTGATTTGAGGATCTGGCACAGTGTCCATTTGAGGATCCTTGTCAGAAATATGAGGGTTGTGTTCTACCGGGAGAATCACAGGCTCGGGATCCATATCAGGGCCATCATGCGATATAGTTCCATTCTCCTCATCATCCAATACAACCGTTTCTATGTCTTTATTATGCTTCTCAGAAGGCTTAACAGCATTGGCTTTAACAACCATACTCCTAGTGAATCTGCATGTAACCTTAACACTTGGCGTCTTACTCACCAGTCCGCAGGGTTTATCATCACAGTTCGGGGTTATCGGAGAAATATTTACAGATTCTCTCCTTCGCTTAGGACGCACAGGAGAGTCGGTACTTTGCATAGGAGCGGGAGCACAATCCTTCTGGACGGTAGGTTTTTCATGAGCATTAGGATTCGGCAGAGGGTTATATGCAGGCGGAGTTGGGACTTCACAAGGCTGCTGATGCCTAGAACACTCCTCTTCGCAATCAAATCGGCAATGGCAAAATGCCATGAAACCGTTCTGTTCAAGAAAATGGTCCCAGGTCTGATTTCGTTTGGATAGCTCTCTTTCCACTAACATTCTAATGAGACCATGGTGGAAAAGACTCCGACCAATATTTTTAGGCCCTTTCTTGATGGCCATTGACATCTTAGTCATACTTTGGACCAAGTAATGAGGTAAATTGATAGGCAGACCAAGAAATACAGTCATCAACATAAGATGATAAACATATGCAGAGGAAAGACGACCCTCGCAAGTAACGTACCTGTGAATGAAATCCAACACAGGCCTCCATTCCTTTTTGAAGTACTTACACAACACACCAGCCCTGAAAGACACTTCCTGGCAGGGGTTTTTTAACATTTTCCTCCATTCGGTAGATTTCATCTGTTTGGATTTAAACCAACATTCACCTGCTAAAGGTAGGTCCGCAGCCAAGGCGACTGAGTGCTCATCCACTCTAAACTGAATGTCGGCCACCTTAGCTCTAGCATCAACCAGCGAGAGGGAAAACAATCTGGTAACTTCAGGGTTCGAGTCTGCGAATTTGCGGAAAAAGGGAAGTCACCCGACTGCCTCTACTTTGGCTAGGGGCTCCAAATTCTCATCAAGAAGCTTCGTATTATTAGGTTCGACCCTAACAACCGGGGCCATGGCTATGAGTTTGAATGCACACAGTTGCGCATAGAGGAGATACAACGGATTGCAATAACCCAGAATGCTGGAGAGAGACCATTCGGGACACAAGCCAAGCAAAAACCATAAACAAGGAAACCCAACTCCTTCATAAGGGAAATACGACATGGGTAAAACCAGACAGGGACCCCGTAAAATCGGCATGAGCGAACAGGAATTATTACACAGAGAGGTGATAAATAGTGGAAAGAGACGGTGAAGACTCCAGAACAACCTCACTTTGCCATGATTTATTCGGCTTGATCGAAATAACATCACAAATTGAATGAAGCACAGGTGTTCAATGGGCAGGGAGACATGATGCTACGCTCGTACTGCAATTAAATGTCATTCAAAGAGTTATGTACGTGTATAATGATGACATATCAGCCTTCAATCAAGTGGATTGGATTTGGATATGGCGACACAGATCGAAAGAACCATAAGGAATGAACCTTGGGCGTTGAAAAATCAACCTTACTATATAATAATTTCAACCTTCGGAAATGGCGAACATGCTACGTGAAAACACATGACATAACCCATTATATCAACCCCAACCATTAAATGGTGAATATAAGCCACATATGAGGAATAATACAAAGGTTGAGATTAATTGCATAATTCGAAGATTGGAGGATAGACCTTAAGGATAAAGATTTGCATGAACTTTTAATAAATCACCCCAACATGAAATAGTGAGTCTTCCATGTTCCATACCCTTGTAAAATTTGCAATTAAAACACAAATTAAACATACCAAATAATAAATGTTCAAATGAGGCTTATGGTGAGAGGCATATAAACCAAAAGCTTATCCCCTAATTTCAAGACACACATCCATTCAAAATAATGATTTTAATATAACAACCCTTTGCCAAATAACCATAGTTTGCAAGGTTATAAAAACAATGGAATTTCACCGTTTCAATAGCTCCTGATTCCGTAACTTGAAATGAGAAATTCAAATATTTCATCCAGCAAAATAAAATTTTGATTGATGAAATTTGTTTTTTAAGGCTATTGAGTAGGAGCACAACACAGCGGTTCTATATGCCCACAAAGAAGGATATAACATGATGTGCCAATTACTCTTGCTTTGTGCGATGGTTCGTTGGAGAATGGATATGAGTGATTTATTCACTGCTTCTACCTATCCATTCACTTGAGGGTACTAAGAGGAGGAATGCTCTTGCTTGTACCCTAACTTTGATGCCAACTCTTCCATCATACGATTCTGAAAGTGCGAGCCATGGTCAGTGACAAGCTCTTTCAGAATTCCAAACTGAGTAATAATTTGGTTGAATACGAAGTGGGCGGCTATCTCACCATTGGTTTTAACTGTAGGCATAGCCTCATCCCATTTCGTGAAGTAATCAACAGCCACTATAATATGATGGTGCCCCCCAGCGGAAGCAGGGTTGCAATCCATAAAATCAATCCCCCACTTAGTGAAGGGACCAGCAGTGATAATGGGATGTAACGGGGCAGGTTTTGAGTGCATATTCTGTGCGAACACCTGGCAAGGGTGGCACCTCTTGACCGCATCTACACAATCTTTAAAGATCGATGACCAGAAATAACCCGCTCTTAAGATATTTTGAGCTGTAGAAATCCCAGATAAATGACCACCACACGCCCCTATGTGGAAATCATTCAGCACTACCTCAGCCTCTTCATGAGTTAAACAAGTTCGTAAAATGGAATCTACCCTACGGCGGTACAAAGTGTTATCCACTATGAGGTAGTTCTTAGACACGTGACGTAATCGTCATCATTCATCTCGTGAGAGGTGAGTAGGGACCTTCAATGTTTGTAAATATATTATGATATCCCCATACCATGGGTCTAAAGTTGAGATTAAGAAGATGTGTTCATCGACAAACTTATCTTCACAAACCAACTCCTCAGCCTCGCTCGAGAAATCCGATATAAGCTCTGCAAAAATTAAAGACTTCTTCGATTTTGCCGAAAAAAAATTCGAGATCAAATTCTTTCATAATGACAATCCATTTATTATATTTTCCCCTAATCATCCTTTGAGTGAGGACGAATTGAAATGGATTGACATGGGCTACAACCAAGGTCTGGCAAAGGAGAATATAATGTCTCAACCGTTGAACCGCATGTACAATAGCTAAAGCAAGCTTCTCGACATGAGAGTAACGAATCTCTGCATCAATAAGGTTCCGGCTTAGATAGTATATGAAATGCTCTTGGAGCTCCTCATCCTCTTGAACCAAAACCATACCAATCGTCTCCATGAAAGCGGCCACATAAAGTATAAAATCACGGCTATAGTCTAGGGGACTAATCACCAGGGCCGATGCTAGGGCTCACTTGAGTGTATCAAAGGACTCCTAGGCTCGCTCATCCCAACAAAAGGGGGTGTCCTTCTTCAATAGACGCATGAAGCCTCTATTCAAATTGTCAAAGTTGACAATAAATCTCCGTAAGAAGTTTGCAATGCCTTGCAAACATTGAAGATGATGAATATTCTTCAGAGGGGACAACTGAAGTATTGCCTCAACCTTCAAGGGGTCGACTCTTATGCTCTCTTTAGAAATGATGAATCCTAACAAACAACCTGACTTCACACAAAAGATGCACTTATGAGGATTTAATCTAACCAAATAGTGTCGGCATCTTTCGAATACCAATCTCAAGTGATAGGGATGACGCATTCTCATACGAGAATGAGCAGCAAGGTCATCCAAAAATACTTCTATGATCAACTTGAGATCGTGGAAGATCAAGGTCATTGCCCGCTGAAATGTAGCTCCGGTTTTTTTAAGGCCGGAAGGCATTTTTCGATATGCAAAAGTTCCCCAAGGACAAATAAATGCAGTCTTATGTTGGTCCTCAGGTTTAATTTGTATCTAATTATACCCAGAAAAGTCGTCCATAAAGGAAAAAACCTCGCTACCTGCACACTCATCCAAAATATGATTAATAAATGGTGTGGGGAAATTGTCCTTAGGACAGGCATGATTTAAATAGCAGAAATCAGTACATATGCGGATCAATCCCTACTTCTTATCTACCAGAACGGGGTTTGAAACCCACTCCGTCAACGGAACGGGATAGATAAAACTACCTTTTAACAGCTTTTCTATCTCTGCCTTAATCGCGGGTGCTTTCCTAGGATTCACCGCATGCAAACGTTGTCGAACAAGCTTAGTGTTGGGGTAAGTCTTAATCTCATGCTCGACAATACGAGGGTCGATACCTGGCATTTCATCGTAAGACCAAGCAAAGATGTCACAGAATTCCTTAAATAGCTCGGTGTATTCTAGAATCTCAGCATGGGAACATTCTGCCCCAATATAGACATTCTCTATCCTGCCAGGATCACGAGAGATGTTGATAGGAATCGTTGAAGATATGTTCACCATGTTTCCGTCAGCCATCTGACCAGGAGAGCTTAACAGAACCATAGGACTACCAAATCTCACACTAAGAACCGCCCTAAATTCCTCACACTCCAAGTGGTCAAGCTCGGGAAGAAAGTAAGATCTATGATGGAGTTCCTCCCATGGTGGCTCAACTCCCGACGTAGCCTCAATAATCGCTTCATCTGAAGGGACAACCGTATCAAGGCAGTCGTGCGCGTGAGAAGACTATACTATCCATGCCGGTAGCACATAAGGGTCCTCCTCCTCCATCCACGAAGAGGAAGTACTAGGCTCTGCAACACACTTGAGATTAGCTTGATAAGCTATCATAGTTGCAGGCAGCGGCACATCCTTCACGATGGGCTCACTCGGAGTACTCGGTGTAGGAAGAATCCAAGGATCTTCCATATGACACGTGCGAAAAGACACTGATCTCATAGATGTCGAAGCCTCACCGGAACTAGAACCTATCATAAGAATCGATGAAGGACAACTAAAGCTTCCCATGAGGGATGGATACATGCCTACACCCACACTCCCAGTTGTCGGCTGAGAGTGCTCAACGATCGGGATCGAAGCTCCCGAAGATGCGGTAATAGACGGATTCTTGAATGTCGTTTAATCAATCATGACTATCTTCCCATTATGTGGAAAGAATACAATGTGAAATAGGGAAGAAGCAATGGCTTGCATACTATACATCCAATTCCTACCCAGTAAGATATTGTAGTCAAGGGGCGCATCAACCACCTCGACCTCTATCGCAATGGTCTTCCCTCCCAAATGGACTTTAAGGGAAGGAAGGATGCCGTGCGGCCTAAATGATCTTCCATCTAACGTAATTAACATGGTCACTGATTTAGACAGCTCAGGGGAACCTAAACCCTTCCAACACAATAAAGGCATCACAAAAGCGGCAGCGCCTTCATCAATCACAGTGCGCTTGACGGTCATATTAAGACATTCTACGTGAATCAAAAGAGACACATAGTAAGGTAAGTGAGGCTTAAGTCCTGCAGTTTCAAATTTAATCACAGAGGAAGAATCATCATTGTTCACACCAAGGGAAGAAAGCAACGCCTTCCTTTGTGAAGGACAACTCTGAAGCACTTCCAATGCAGACATCGCACAAGGAGTGTGGCCCAAATCCTCGACAACTGAATAGTTCTAGGTGGCTCGGGCATTAGGATTGTGCCCCGAATGCTTAAGGACTCCCTTAGGAATGTGAGGTGCAGCTTCAGGTTTATCCATAGGTTTCTCAATACGCAAAGGGGACCCTGGTGGATCGGGCTCTTTTCCTGGGTTGGGTTGTGATGAACCATAATCTTTCACATGGGTCACAACTTTCACAGCACGGACCATGTTAATGCAACCACGACCACTACCCTTCGGTGGATCTTGATCAGCACCAGACTGGTCATGGGACCTCTAGTTCATATTTTGATTGTGCGGTAAAGGGTTAGTTAGCACAACTAGGCCCTGTGCCAAGAACCTCGAGGCTTCATCAATACGAGGGCACAAGTAAGTGAGGTAATCATCCTTACACAACTTGCAAGGGAACTTAACCTTACGTTTAGATTGCTTGTCCCCCCTAGCATTACAGCCATTCTTATCATTACTATTAGCATTCTCATTCTTATTCCCACCCTTACGATTATTCTTACCTTTTTTTCTATTCCGTCCGGGCTGCTGGTTACCCTTCTGGTCTGACGATTGCACAGAAAGTACACTCGTTGTTTGGGCAGGTTGAGATGAAGCCGTAGCTTGTCCCAAAGTAGATTAGTTGATTAACAATTGAATAACTTTTTTTGCAACCGAATCCACAGGTTTCACACTTGCACAACCCACAATGCCATCGGCATGCAGTCCAGGTTTGACTTTGGGGTCGAAACTAGAATGCGGAGTGTTGGGAATAATCTCATATAACAAACCAGACTGAGCATAAATCAAGCCCAGTTCTTGTGCCCTAAAAATCGCTTGTTCCTCATTCTGCACTCTAGATGTAGAAACATCCTTCTCTATATATGGCAATAACGACTTAAGAAACCATTCGAGGAGGAATTCCGACGGTATAAAGGCTTTAATTAACCTCTTTCATCTATGCCACTCTTGAATATGATCCGAGATATGTGTGGCTTTATCCTACCAAAATGTCAACAAGAGTTTAGTGCAAACGTCATAATGCACTGGTAGCTGGAAGTGATTAAGAAAAGTCATTGCAAGGTCGTCGAACAAAGCGAATGCCCCCCTAGGTAGCTCTATATACCATTTCACGGAAAGCCCTGTAAGGGTGCATTGAAATAGCCTTAAATGGATGGATTCCTGCTGTAAGGAATTCGAAGAGCACCATAGGTGAAATGTAGTAACGTGTTTGCTCGGATCCTCTCCCGATTTGCCCTCGAACTTAGGTATGTCCGAGGGAAGCTTAGTAGGGACAGCCGGCCAAGCCGGGTCATGAGCTACAGGATCATTAGTTATTCTCGACAAGTCAAGAAGATTCAGTGTCGCGAGGAAAGGGAGCCTAGGATGATGAGGTTGATGGACCGCTCCCTGATTCACATAGGTTTGATTACCACCATGGCCTTGGCCATAGTTCCCTCCTCCTGTTTGACCCGTATAGGGTGGCATGCAAGCACCATAGTGTGGTGGACCTTGACTATTAAGAGCTACAAAGCCGTAGTTCGAAGAATAAGCAGGTTGTCGATACTCGCCCCCATAAGGTGAAGAACCCTATCCATACTATGTCCCATAATAGGGTCCATAAGTCATCGCATGAGATGTCCCATGAGACACTCTGTAAGTAGGAACATACGCTTCGGAAGTAGGAATATACACTCTGGAAGTAGGAATGTGACCTCTAGAAGTATGAGCATGACCTCCCGAAACAACGGGCGGTACATGAAGCTAAGACACAACCAGTCTAGTAACTGCAATACAGACATAACTCGTAGCAACGTTTCGGCCCAAAGGACCACGTGAATAAGGTCGAGGGTGAACATTTGAAGAAATAGGGACAGAGGATGGAGGGATCTGTGTGATTATGTACGTACTATTCCCTATAGTCACTCGTCTCAGATCTGGTATCCTAATAGGATCATTAACCCTAGACCTAGGAGGAATATGTGATGTAACTTCCACCACCGGGATGGAAGGTGTAATGTGATAAATTACTTCCTCAAAAACAAGTAAACAATACAAGCATACTATATATCATGGTGTTAGATCTATTCTAGCATATATAATCAATAATGTATAAGCATTTGACATAATCCC
>LPNX011099649.1:432285-552871 GCA_001517045.1 Pseudotsuga menziesii
AGCTTTTCAAAGGGGTAGTGAAAGGTCGAATCCGAGCGATCTCAAGGCATAGGGAAGGCCAGGAGTCAAGTGAGTCGGATCCATGTCAAGGAAAACACCAAAAGGATTTGGATTTTGTACACATCCCGATGTACGCGGTTTTAGGGGTCAAACCCACGTATATACGCGATTAGAGTTTTAAAATTCACGTGTATCATTTTTCACATGTTTTTAGGGATGGTCAAGGAAACATCAAAGGACAAAAAATGGTCCAAGGGGTCTAAGGAGTCTGCAGCGGGACAGGGGAAGGCCATACAAAGTGTGATTCACCTGGAGTGGTGAAATCATCTATAACACCCCCTCCTTCTCCTCAGGCTTAGAGACCTGAGAGTATTTATTTTTGTACTACCATGTATTATATTTTGGTGGCTCGGAAGCCCCAATTTTGTATTATGACACTTCTGTATTATGACGTCACATTTTGGATGTTTAATATAAAACTTTGATGATGATCAATTTTATTTATTTACATGTGTGTAAAAATGTATGTTTGTGATATGTTTATGGGTTATGAAACAAATTCCAATCTAATACATAGTTATCATATGAGTCAGAAACTTGATTAAAAATTCTTGAAACATGTATGTATGTTATGTCCTCAAATTGCCTTTCTAGCAATCTCACACGTAAGAATCTTGGTAATAATGTCGGATCAATAATACGTTACAAGCCATTAAGCTGTGAAACCACTAACTACGAATCAAGATGTACCTCAAGAGAGAGAATACCATGTGAAGTGGAATCCCACAATAATTCAATAACGGCACTATATTCAGCAACATTGTTCGAAGAAGGCCATAAACATACGCCTCCAGAAGACAATACTTGACCCATAGGAGTATAAATAGCCCAAGCAGCCGAAGCTGAGTTTTGAGTGTGACAGCTAGCACCATCATCGAATCCTATGTAAGCGGAAGACTCCATTGACATCTGCCATAAGAAACGAAAGCTAATCAACAAACCCAATCACCATAAGAAAACCTAACTATGCAAAAAACTGTACAATAATACACAACAATCAGCCCTGGCTGAAGATCATGCTTAGTATTTTTTAAGATAGAGCCCATTTCTAGGCTCCTCCAAGGTTGTCCCTTCATAATCCACCAGCTCATAGGAACCCTTCTCTAACACATGTTTGACTACATAAGGACCATGCCACATGGGATTAAACTTTCCTGCCCCCAAGGGTTCTTTAGCTTGATCCCACAAATGGACCAAATCACCTTCACTAAACTTCCTTGAATGGACAGACTTATAATATTGGACCTTAACACGATGCTTATTTACTTCTAGAGCCACTAAGGCATCCTGGCATTGCTCATCAAGCTGCTATAAGTGGACCAAACATTCCTCCAATGCGGAAGTGTCTGGTAAAAGCTCTATAGCTAGCTTCAATGAAGGGATTTCGCATTCAACTGGCTAGACAAACTCCACCCCATGTATGAGTTGATATGGAGAGAAACCGGTGGCAATCTTAACCGTGGTTCTATAGGCCCACAAAGCAGGATATAACATGATATGCCAATCCGTCTTGCTTTCTGCAATGGTTCATTGGAGAATGGACTTAAGTGATTTATTCAGTGCTTCAACCTGTCCATTCGCCTGAGGGTAATAAGAAGAGGAGTGCTCCTGCTTATACCCTAACTTTGAAGCCAACTCTTCCATCATTTTATTCTGAAAGTACCTATCATGGTCAGTGACAAGCTCTGTTAGAATGCCAAACTAAGTAATAATTTGGTTGAAAATTAAATGCACGTCAATCTCACCATTGGATTTAATCGTGGGCATATCCTCTGCCCATTTTGTGAAATAATCGACAGCCACTGTAATGTGATGATGCCCCCCAGCCAAAGCTGGGTTGCAATCCATGAATTCAATCCCCCACTTACTGAAGGGAGTGGTGGTGATAATCGGATGTAATGGGGCAGGATGCAAGCACATATTATGTGAAAACACCTGGCAAGGGTGACACTTCTTAACCGCATTGACACAATCTTTGAATATTGACAGCCAAAAATATCCCACTCTCAAGATTTTTGGGGCTGTAGAAAGCCCAGATAAATGACCACCACATGCCCCTCCGTGGCAATCATTGGTTAAACAATGATGCAAATTGGAATCTACCCATGACGGTACAAAGTGTTATCCACTATAAGGTAGTTCTTAGCTACATGATGTAATCGTCGTCGCTCATCCCATGAAAGGTGAGTAGGGACCTTCAACATTTGCAAAGATATAATGATATCCCCATACCATGGGTCCAAATTTGAGATAAGCAAAATATGCTCATCAACAAACGTATCCTCATAAACCTCCTCCTCCTCCACACTTGGAAAATCAGAAATGAGCTCCGCAAAGATCAACGATTTCTTCAATTTCACCAAAACGAATTCGAGATCGAATTCTTGCAAAATAACAATCCACTTATTGTATTTTCCCCCGATCATCCTTCTAGTGAGGATGAACTGAAATGAATTGACATGAGCTACCACCAAGGTCTGGCGAAGGAGAATGTAATGTCTCAATATTTGAACCGCATGAATGGTGGCCAAGGTAAGTTTCTCCACATGAGAATAACGGATTTTTGCATCAATAAGGTTTCAGCTCAAATAATATATGACATTGTCATGGAGCTCCTCATCCTCCTGAACCAAAACAATACCAACCGTCTCCATGGACGTGGCCACATAAATCAAAAAATCATGGCTATAGTCAGGTGGACTAATCATGGGGGGCAATGCTAAGGCTCGCTTAAGAGCATCAAAGGACTCTTGGGCTCGCTCATCCCAGCAAAAATTAGTGTCCTTCTTTAAAAGAGGGATAAAGCCTTTAGTCAAATTGGAAAAATTAACCATGAATCTCCGCAAGAAATTTGCCATGCCTTGCAAAAACTGAAGATGTCTAATATTACGCGGGGGAGACAATTGAAGTATTGCCTCAACCTTTAAGGGATCAACTCTTATACCCTCCTTGGATACAATGAACCCTAGCAAGCGACCAACAATCATGCAAAAGATGAACTTATGAGGATTTAACCTAACCTGGTAATGGCGGCATCTTTCGAATACTAATCTCAAATGGTATGGATGACGCACTCTCAGACAAGAATGAGCAGCAAGATCATCCAAATACACTTCGATAATCATTTTGAGATCATGAAAAAATAAGTTCATAGCCCGCTGAAATGTAGCTTCGACGTTTTTAAGACCGAAAGGCATATTCCGATATGAAAAAGTACCCCAAGGACAAATAAATGCAGTTTTATGTTGATCCTCGGGTTTGATCTGAATCTGATTATATCTGGAAAAATCGTCCATGAAGGAGAATTCCTCGCTTCCCGCACACTCATCCAAAATCTGATCAATAAATGATGTGGGAAAATTATCCTTAGGACAAGCATGATTTAAATCACGGAAATCAGTGCATATACGGATCGCTCCCTGCTTCTTATCAACCGGAACGGGATTTGAAACCCACTCCATCAAGGGAATGGGATAGATAAACCTGGCTTTTAATAGCTTCTCTATCTCAGCCTTAATAGCGGGTGCTTTTCTAGGATTCACCGAAAGCAAACGTTGTCGAACGGGCTTCGCATTCAAATAGGTATTAATCTCATGTTCGACAATACGAGGGTCGATAACTGGCATTTCTTCGTATGACCAAGCAAAGATGTCATGAAACTCTTTAAATAGCTCGGTATACTCCTATTGACGGCTGAAAAATCGCAGGCGACAATAGTAAGGGATTCTCTCTAGTAAATGTTCCCAACTAGCCCGTTACTGTTTGGTATGGGGAATCCGTCCGGTTTGCGGTCTGGCTACCATAGGTCAAGTAACCAAAATAAATGGTTTTACCAGTTACGGCTCAGTCCACCATGTATATTTTTAGTTTTTTTATGTTTAAGTATAAAATGCAAGTGCCTATCTAAGAATGCAGATTGATAGAGAATATGAGGAGTGGTCACAATGTGATGCGCAGGTTCTTACCTCTCATCTTAAACTCTCTCACATCTAAATCACACACAGCAAGAAAACTAAAACTAACTTAACTAAATTGTACCTAGGGAGCGAGATTATCATTTAATGAGTAATGTATTACTGTTCATGCATTAAGAAAAATCACAGGTAGCTGTTCTTTATTTCAAAACACATAAACATGAATAGATAGATGAACAACAAGATAGCTCATTGTTTATGAAAAGCATTCATTACTCATAGTGGAGATTCCATAAAATAAAATAGAGAGCATTCATACAAGAACATAGGTTCAACAATTAAAACGATCTCACAGTTAATGGACAATAGTTGAAAACAAAATAGTTCCCCTTCAACAACATCCTTTGCACAGCATTTGAACATTCCACCAAAGCTTTCTCCAACAGGAAAAATTGTAATTATCTATTGCAAAAGGAAATAGTTCTTCTTACAACATGTTCTCACAAGTCTAACTAGGAAAAAGTCTTTTCCCTTATCAAACTATCCTATACTTATACAAAAAGCAAAACTTTTGGGCTGCCCCAAATGACTCTTGGTCTTCCCCAACGTTTCAACTCCCAAAATTTGTCCTATAATGAGTGCTCATATATTTTACAATATATTACACTTAAAACAAAACTAATAAATCACTTCTAAGTAGAGGGCCCTGCTGGATCATTTAAGAACTTTTTCCACGCTTGGGCTTTCGCTGTTATGCTCTCAAATTCTGAAGGTTCAAGAAAATGAATGTTGATCTCATATTTAGCAGCCTAATTTTTAACTACTTCGATTCTGGCTGGCCTTCAACGCAACTGATCCTCAAGCAAATGGATGCTGAATGCTGCACGAGCTATGGCATCTTTTAGGATCTGTTCATCCGAGTCCTTGACTTGTTGTATCCTCTGCTAGTCCTCCTGATACCTGCTCTATAGCATTTCTGTGAGCAGCTCATGCTCTGGTAATGCCTCAAGTCTTTGTTCTGCAGCAACTTGACATCTATTGTAGGTGACTAGCACCCTTCTGCAGTATTCAGTACAAGCTCCTCTTGCTTTCCTCACAACTTTCTTGAACTCCTCTGTTGTGTTTATTGCAAATTCTAACAAGTCACAGTCCTGCTTTATTCTACGTTGATCTTTAGATAGTAAATCTCCAGGAATTTCTTCACTAGTCTCTATCCTTACTATCCTTCCAGTCAGGACTTCCAAAATGTCCTGAGACATATCTACAAAATATGAGGTAGTCTCCAAAATTTCCTCCAATCTGTTATCTATCTGCAAGACTTTACATATTTCCTCTTCAATAGACACCTACAGTTGGTGCATTCTTCTTTGTTGGGCTAGGACATTCTCCTTTAGAGGCTGGATATTGGTTTGCTTTTCACTGGAATCCTTCAGTGATGCTGCTAATGAAGTAATATGTCCTTCAAAATATGCTACCTGCACTTGTAATTGATTTTCTTTCTCTTCCCTTTAGTAGCCCTCTGTGCCTCCAACTCCACTTCTCTGCTCTGCAGCTGGGCCTTTTCTGCACTAAGAGTTTCATATGATGCTTTGAGTTCATCCTTTTCTGTCTTCAGCACCTGATATTCTTGTTGTAACCTCTACAATTCTATTGGGTTATTTTGAGCATCCTTACCTGTCCTTTCCATGGAAACTTCCAAAGTCATCTTGTTTGCTTGAAGAGCCTGAAGTTCTCCTTTTGAAGTCTTCACTTCATTTTGCATGTCTTCAAATTTACTCTTCAGTTTATAACCTTCATTTCTTTCCTTCTTCAAAGTTTCCTTCAACTGAGCTGCATTCCTTTTCGACTGCTCCAGATCTATCATCAATCTATTTACATTATCTTCAGTGGCTTGTGTCAATGCCACTCTGGCTCTTGTTGTTAACCTCAAATCTGCATCCATCCCATGCACCAAAGTTTTATCAGTGACCATCATGCCTGGTTGTCCCCATGTTTTGATTTTTCTCTCAGTCCTTTTGACAATCCTCTTTTTCGCTTTGTCATAAAAAATGGTGCTAAAATATGGGACTTCTTCTCCTTTCTCCTGCACAAACGGTATCAAATTCAATTCAGAGAAAACAACATGTCCTATATTGCTTCCAAAAGTTGCAGTAGGCTCCTGAGAATCAAGTTTATCTTGTCCCTATCCCTGATCTGTCTATTGGGTCAGTAGTTTGCTGGTCTATTGTAGATCCTGTCAGCCTCAGACCTTCAGCTTCCTTTTGTTTCTTCTCCATCTCTTCATTTTCTTTCTTCTTTCTTTCTTCTTCTGTCTTCTTTGTAGCTTCCTCTGCACTCTTTGCTACTTCTTGTTCATCTTTCTTTCTTTCCTCCTCTTCAATCTTTAACCAACTTTTTGCATCTTGTGCTAGCCTCCTAGCATCCTCTTCTCTCTTCTTGGCCTCCTCCTCTTCGGCTTTCTTCTATTCAGTTTGGCCCTTACCGCCCTTAATGGTTATCTTCTGTTTAAATCTTCTCTTCAATGGAGTAATGTTTCTTGCATTCCTGAAGATTTCTTCTTCTTTGTCCTAGTGGTTTGTATATTCAAAGTGAACATTTGCCTCTTTGCAATGTTTTACAACTTTCTTTTGGGAGTCATTTCTATGGAAGCTCATCTCTCCCAAAGGAAACTGCTCCAATTCCTGTACAAATCCAGCAACTCTTTTAATATTTGTAAATTTGTAGCTTCCCAGCATGAAAGGTATGGCAGGATAGGCTGCCTTCTTGTGTTCAAACAGGAAGCTTCCTACACCATCTAGGTGAACTTGCTTGACTACTTCTTTATGCACCACATAATCAGTGGCATACTTGGGGAGCAAAGAAGGTTCCCTGGAGCAACCATACATCCTAATGTGCATCCCTTCGTCAGTCAAATAATAATTCCTTGATGACTTTAAATGCCTCCTCAGACATACAATTGCATTATGTTAGGAAGATCAAATTGTGTAAAGGCATAATAAAATGTTCACATATCTCTCTATAGTGGCTGTAATACTTGTGTGCCCAAAATATTTTGTATGCAGTGTACGCAGGGGTTATGTCCCTATCCCAAATGCATCTTAAGGTTGGGAATGGCTGGGTGCATAGTATACAGTCCACTAATATGGAACTCATATAAAACTCAAACTTCTTCTGGGACACCCCTCCTAGAGCCTAAGAAATGCAAGCTGAGAGGTTGTTGGACATAATGTTTGCCCAATTGAATATAGTCCCCTGGGTAGCCACATAGAAAATAATAGGGATCCATCCCAACTTGAATCTCTTACCATGAGCTCTCCCAAACACTCTGTTCAACATCAATGCTATAAACCTATAAGGTGTCTTGAGAGTAGCTATATCATACTCTCCTGATGGCCTGGTTTGAAAATTCTTCCCAGGTATCATCATCCTCTTCATTGTTTCAACCAGGTCCAAGTTTATTTCTTTCAACCAATCTTCAGTTAGGTAAACCTAGGCTGGGGGTAGGTGATATGCCAATGAGACATAACTAGGACTATAGGCAGCATATCCCTGTTTGGCAATATTGGCTAAAATCATAGTGGTCACATCGGCCTTAGGTAGAATCCAACTGATCACCTCTGAGCATGGGAACAGCTCAGGTCTTGTAGCTACCTTCATAAGAGCTAACTTATCTATGTTGGCATATCTGGTCAACTCTTCAAATCTAGCATCGGGCACATTCTGATTTGAAACCATCCAAAAAATATCACCCCACTTGTAATCAGGCTCTACCCTGGTGGTAGCTCTAGTGTCTTCGTAGATATATTCTACCTTTGTAACGATTTCCACATCAGATTCTCCTTCAGCAATAGGGGCCTTCTTCTTCTGTCTCTTAGACATGTCGCCTTTGAAGAAATTGCCCTGTCATAAACCAAAATGCATTTAGGCTATTTGAGCTTTTAATCAGTATTTGAAGAATGAAGAAAACTCTATAAAAATTTACCTCTTCCATATTTGCAACAGCTAAACCTATCAGAATGCAAATGCAAAATTGGGAATAACTAGCAAGAAAACTACTGAAAATTGCTTAGTCTGAAAAATTCTACAGTCCGTCTGCAACTAACAAATAACCGCGATTGACAATATAGCATTTAAACCAAAATGCAATCCAATTTCTCGCCCAAATCAAAACATCTCCATACATTAAATGAAACATGCAAAACAAACCCTCCGAGGTCTAGGAAAATAGGGCAACTGTCTACGATGGGAAGAAAGCCGAAAAACTTCACCCTGGATGGCCATAAGCAATACCACAAAAAAAGGTGCAGACAGCGTAACGCTCGTCTGCACCAACCTCCTAATCCATCGGACCAGGGTCGAAACTCCATAACGGCTCATACAAGCTCAAGAAACAAAAAACCCCCCACTGTAAATGTTTCGAAACTAACCAATAATCCACATCGTAAGGATGAAAAATTAGACTTAGACGACCAATTTCCAAAAGGCGGGAACCTCTAACTAGAGGACAAAACCCTAGTTCCTAAAACAACCAGTAAACTCAAAGAAAGGAGAACCACGGTTGGCCTACCTAGAAAACTAGATGCAGTCGACGGGATGGTCTGAAAAATCCACGGTAGTGCTTCGAACGAACGGAGTCCCAACAGTTAAGCACAGATGCACAGTTCGACAGTGAGGACGAAGGAGGACGTGAATTCACAAGGGTAAGAAATAAAATAATAACCAACCAATATATAGACCTCGATTGAAAATTTTCGGCGGGAAAAAGCTTCTATCGGACAGCGGAACAACTAAAGCATTGGGCGGTTAACCTGCTAATGAGCTGCAACGACAGGAAACGGACAGACTAGGAGTTCCGTGGCACAATAAAAATGTCAGCGAAATAAATATTAGAGACTGTAGCATCAGACATCAGAACGACTATATTATCGGATGGTTAGTTGAAAGAGGAGCCACAACAGTGAAAGCTACAAGGACTAAAGGTTCTGCAGACCAATCCTTATCGAAGAAAAACAGAACAAACCATCGGCGAAAATCAAGCAAAACATCAACGAAAATCAATCAAACCATCGACGAAAGGAAAAACTACATGTCGGATGGTTAGTCCGCTCTAGAGCCGCAATGGCAGGATTCAAATAGACTACAAACTCTGTGGCAACCAAAAACATCGACAATCGGAACACCCGAAGACTAATCCCCCAATCAAATGTCTAACACAGTTCTGATAGCGAAACGAGCAAAAACAAAGACCGATAGCGAAATGAGCAAAAACAAAGACCCTGCGGGATCGACAAAGAGAAAGGCTTCCGTTGGAGTGCTTGCAATCTTCCATCCAAAATGGCGGCCACATAAAGGACTTATGCTCTGACGGTGATGAGACAAAAAATGCCGATATAAGCATAAAACAAAAAACACATCGGTGAAAACAAAAATTTGGATCGGGCCATTTGTTAACTAAGCTTCCACAACGATGGCTGCGTAGATGACTACGGCCCCGATTCACAGTTCGATAAGCTTCCGACAATGAAAAGAAAATCATCCATAATTCAAAGCATCAGCAGACAAAGATAGTCACTCAACAATTTACATCAATTTAACCTCAAAGATCAAAAACTTGTAGCAGAGGACAACAAAGTTCATCCATCAAAAGCAAATCCAGGCAAGATAAAATTAAGAGGGTCCAAAAATTTTAGAAATTTGGGAAAATGTTGCAGCTGCAACAACTGGAGACTACCTAGTGAAACCAGATCTCGCGACAACTTCTTCCTTAAGTAACAGACTGTTTTAACAATAAAACCAACATGTTGAATTCTTCTAGATGTCTGGATTTCCCAAATGGAAAATATATGTACTTTTAATCATTGATGATAGTCAAATTTAGGAAAATGGAAACCAGGATTTCAAAGTCAAGATAACTCTTTAGAGGCCAGGAATATGAGTTTCATTTATTACCTCTGTCTTCGGGTAGCTTCCAGCTTGGACACCACAGGATTTACCTCTGTCTTCAGGTAGCTTCCAGCTTGGACACCACAGGATTGTAACATATGGTAAACAGACATATTCATTTGTTCCTCATTCCCATGCTATTTTGCACCTTTTTTGTGCTTTTGGACTTTTTTGTCCTTTTGAGTCCTCCTCATGCCTTTCTTTCTGAATTTTTTATTTAGGCTCCTCTATCCATAATGTCCTTTTGTGTGAGAGATGTATTTAATTTTCAGCTCACGGATGGAGAAGAACTTTTGGAAATCCTGTACTCATATGATTCAGTACTTTGTTTTGATACATATTGCTTCCTTAGGAGTTTAGACTCGTATTAGCCTGTTGGCTTTCAATTCTTGGCATGGGATCATTTATATATAATATACTTTTTACCCTGCTTCCTTTCTGTGGGTCTTTTGCTATCACCCCCTAGGAAATTTTTAATTGTGAGATGGATGGAGCCTTGAAATAGTATTCCAGACCTTTTGATCTTGAGTTATTTTACAGGGATTAAGTAGGACTGCAATGTGTTCACAGCCATTTAGGAAAACTGCTAAACTAGAAGATATTCTTTCAGATAAAACAATAGTTCACAGTCTTATAATCAAGGATGTTAGTTGATCCAAAATTCTGATGCTCTCCATGCAACCAAAAGCTTGCTTCTTTTTATTGAAATCAAACAAAATTTAACTAAAAGCAAACTGAAATAACATAAACCAAAAATAAACAACCAAATCAATCTATTTAAGAAAGAAAAAAAATTAAGAACTAAACCACTAACTAGTCAGTTCTTTGCCCACCCCTATAAATCTGGCAACTTATAAGTTAAGGGGCTAGGCTTGACTACAAAATGAAAATACCTAACCATTATCTAATTCTACTGTTCTTGAAACAAAAACTACATCTACTATTTTACAATCAATCTCATCTACCCGTGAACATTGAAGGAGATCGGGTTGGGTGTCTGATATGTTGTTGGCTTCTTCTGATGCAAAGTTTCCCAGTTCAAGTTCAATTACATAATTTCCCAATACAGAATTCACTGATTCATTTTTATCTTCCAATTGTGTGACATTGTGTTTCATGTAGGGCTCTCTTAATATTTTAATCTGATTTGGGCTTCCCTTCTGAGGCAACCACAAATGTGACCAATCTGAAGCAAAATACCCATTAGTCTTGTTGACCAATCTCGATTCAAAATAATTCCATAACCATCGGGTATGTCTGTTACCACAGTATCAATGTACTGACAGATCTTTTCATTTGCAAATAATCGAATCAGGAGATGCTCCATTTCCCCGACCACTTTCACATTGGTCCTGTCTAATTGAGTAACCTCCCAGGTAGTAGGTTTAGGCTGTCCATTAATCTTTTTGCAGACTGCAAGTGGCATAACATTTACTGATGATCCTAAGTCTACCAAACAATTGTGCACATTATGGTTTAAAATCTCCAAAGTTAGAAGGAATGGTGGGGTTTTAAACCTAGTCTTACCTCCCACACTTGCTTCAACAATCTCTTCTACAGGTTGGTTGTTGGTGGGAAGTTCTTCCTCTAGTACTTCAGGTGTTTTGAGATTTTCCTTGACATTACCCGCTTTGTCTTCAATAGGCTTAGCAGGCATGTTGACTTTTTTCGGATCTTGACTGCTAATAGTAGGTTCAGGAATTTTATCATCTGTGTTGTTCTTCTGTAGTTTATTTACATTCTCTTGCAATTTCTTGATCTTTGGGAGTATTGGATTTTCTTTATTCACCAAATCCTGGCTTCTTGTTGTCACAGTTGTTTCTGATATCTCCTCATGTTTCATAGTATCTTCTTCTCTATCAAAAAGTGAGACACATTCCCATAATACCAAAGCATCATCCTCTTATTTTTCTGTGGATTTACCACCCTTTTCTTCTTCATCATTAGCCTCTATTAATTTGGAATCCAGCAGCTGATTCATCACTAATGTCATTGAATTTATCCATTGAGGACAATTTTTTTCAGAATGGGGCTGCTAGTGGAAAGTGCAAAAGTTATCTATACCTACCTTCGTTAATTTCATTGATGCAAGACTATGTGGAGGAGGTTTAGACTGATTGTTATCCTCTCTTCTCTTGTAGTAAGGCCTATATGCTTTCTGAGGTTCCTTTTCCTTTTCCAAATCTATTATTCTGTTAGAAAGTTTCTACATCATCTTTAACATTCCTTCAAAATCATGTGATTGCTCCTCTTTAGGCTTAGATAGTAATAAGGTTTTTTTTCCCAAAATTTTTCTCTCCTGACTTGTCGGGATAATCTTCTATGCTTTCTTTTTCAGCTTCTACTCTCTCGGCCTCTTCATAAGTCTCTGATAACGTAGGTTTAGCTTGAGCCTTTGCAAACATGGCCAATTCATGCCCCAAAGCTGAATTATAATACTCAATCAGAACTTTATCAGAGGGCTTATCAGCTACAGAGAAATTCTTAAGATAAGCAGCAAACCTTTGGGTAAAACTATGCACCTTTTCTTTTCTTTCTTTATTTAAAGCGCACAGTCCTTTCATGAGAGCTGCATGAGTCTTCTGGGATGCATATTTGTTTCTGAATATCCTTTCAAAAGTATCCCAGTATGGGATTAAGTTTGCAGGCAGACCAAAATACCATGAGGCTACTGCTCCTTTAAGGGTATGTGGAAAAAGTCTGCAGACTACATCCTCGTGGTCTCCAGTATTTAGTCCTTATATGTCCAAGTAGAAACTTTGCAAGTGATCATCTACTAAAATCTTTTCACTTGGGTCAAATTTGGGCTGCATTTTCTGAAAATCCTGAGGTAAGTCATGCAAAGGAGGTGTTAGGTTTAAAGGTGATCTAGCTTTCCAAGCAAGTGGTGGATTTGGTGGGTTAGGTGGCTGATTGGCGTTTACGCCTGCCATGAGTCTGGGTGGAGAGTGAGGTGGTGAATGAACAGGAGTATGAACAGGTGAACAGCAAGGTGTGTTTGGGCCCACTTGATTCAAAGGCTGAACAACTTCCTGCAAGGTTGTTTCTACCAATTCTTCCAAATCTCCAACCAAAACTACGTCTTCCAATACAGGACGGTCTTTTTTCTTATACTCTCTTCTGGGTAAATCAGGGAAAATCAATAATCCTCCAATCCTTTTTGTTAAATTTGAGCATATAGATCTGTAGACAAACACACAACTCACAAAGAAGATCTCACAATTTACTCAGCCATTGAAGAATGAAACAGTGCAAAAGGCTTGCAGTTGTGAATGCTTTCATTAATCAAAAAATTAATCCAGATAATAATTACAATGATGTAAAATGGCTTTAATAGCCACAAGCAATTCAAATCCACATGAGGAAGTTGGAATTGATGACTCTACTTGACGGTAGGTAACCAAGACTTGTCTAAATCACAATTGGAGTTCTAAAACACAACCAACTGTTACATTTAGTATTAAATAATGGTTAACTGACTGTGGTAGGTGAGAAAAGCACCCCACATGTGTGCAATTAATTAAACCTTTATTTAACTGAATGTAACTGACTCCTAACTTGGCTTGAATAGACATCAACTGAAGTTAAGGACCCAGTAGTTAACTGTCCTTGTCTAAATCATAACCGGAGTTCTAAAACACAACCAACTGTTACATTTAGTATTAAATAATGGTTAACTGACTATGGTAGGTGAGAAAAACGTCCCACATGTGTGCAATTAATTAAACCATTATTTAACTGAATGTAGAGAGCTAGAACTGAATGTAACTGACTCCTAACTTGTATTGACTAGTCATCAACTAAAGTTAACTGACCTTGGTTGGTTTCGGCACTCCCAGTTGCTTCCTAAATTGTAGGGATTGATCTAGGAGACTCCTAAACTTATGCAATCAAGTGCAATAAGTGGCAGTGAGCCTCAATTAGTGTTCCCCACACTTTGGTAACTGAAACATGTGCCCCAATTAGGTTAAGTTTAACCAATGGTGCTAATGACTATAAATAGACTGGATGGACTCCCGATTTAGACATGACTCCCGATTTAGACATATGACCAAATTTGGACAAGGGAGGATTAATAATCCTAACACTTTTCACATAAGCCCTAGTATGTCTTCTCAGATCATTAACAACTTCGTTGTCCATAGAATAAAAGTGTTCTTTCCACTTCTCTTCAAGAATCGAATTGGGAAATAAACCGCTTTTTGAACTATCACTGATGGAGTAATTTTGAGGCAATGGGTTTCATCGGTCAGCCATGCACTGGCGGCGCTCCTTCTAGTGCCAAAAACTGTTGAGGCCTAGAAAATCACAGGCAACAATAGCAAGGGATTCTCCCCAGTAAACGTTCCCAACTAGCCTGTTACTATTTGGTATGGGGAATCCGTCCGGTTTGCGGTCCGGCTACCATAGGTCAAGTAACCAAAATAAAGGGTTTTACCGGTTACGACCCGGTCCACTATGTATCTTTTTAGCTTTTTTATATTTAAGTATGAAATGCAAGTGCCTATCTAAAATGCAGATTGATAGAGAATACGAGGAGTGGTCACAATGTGATGTGCAGGTTCTTACCTCTCGTCTTAAAATCTCTCGCATCTAAATCACACACAGCAAGAAAACTAAAACTAACTTAACTAAATTGTCCCTAGGGAGTGATATTATCATTTAATGAGTAATGTATTACTGTTCATGCATTAAGAAAAATCACATGTAGTTGTTCTTTATTTCAAAACACATAAACATGAATAGATAGATGAACAACAAGATAGCTCATTTTTTATGAAAAGCATTCATTACTCATAGTGGAGATTCCATAAAATAAACTAGAGAGCATTCATACAAGAACATAGGTTCAACAAGTTAGAACGATCTCACAGTTAATGGACAACACCTGAAAAAGTAATAGTTCCCCTTCAACAACATCCATTGCACAACATTTGAACATTCCACCAAAGCTTTCTCCAATAGGAAAAATTGTAATTATCTATTGCAAAAGAAAATAGTTCTTCTAACAACATGTTCTCGCAAGACTAACTGGGAAAAATTCCTTTCCCTTATCAAACTATCCTATACTTATACAAAAAGCAAAACTTTTGGGCTGCCCCAAATGACTCTTGGACTTCCCCAACGTTTCAACTCCCGAAATGTGTCCTATAATAAGTGTTCATACATTTTACAATATATTACACTTAAAACAAAACTAATAAAGCACTTCTAAGTAGAGGGCCCCGCTTAATCATTTAAGAACTTTTTCCATGCTTGGGCTTCTGCTGCTATGCTCTCAAATTCTGAAGGTTCAAGAAAACGAATGTTGATCTCATATTTAGCAGCCTAATTTTTAACTACTTCAATTCCGGCTGGGCTTAAACACAACTGATCCTCAAGCAAATGGATGTTGGACGTTGCATGAGCTATGACATCTTTCAGGATCTGTTCATCCAAGTCCTTGACTTGTTGTATCCTCTGCACATCCTCCTGATACCTGCTCTATATCATTTCTATGAGTAGCTCATGCTCTGGTAATGCCTCAAGTCTTTGTTCTGTAGCAACTTGACATCTATTGTAGGTGACCAGCACCCTTCTCCAGTATTCAGTACAAGCTCCTCTTGTTTTCCTCACAGTTTTCTTGAACTCCTCTATTGGGTTTATTGCAAATTCTAACAAGTCATAGTCCTGCTTTAAGCTGCATTGATCTTTAGCTGGTAAATCTACAGGAATTTCTTCACTGGTCTCTATCCTTACTATCCTTCCAGTCAGGACTTCCAAAATGTCTTGAGACCTATCTACAAAATATGAGGTAGTCCCCAAAATTTTCTCCAATCTGTTATCTATCTGTAAGACTTTACATCTTTCCTCTTCAATAGACACCTACAGCTGGTGCATTCTTCTTTGTTGGGCTAGGACATGCTCCTTTAGAGGCTGGATATTGATTTAATTTTCACTGGAATCCTTCAGTCATGCTTCTAATGAAGTAATCTGTCCTTCAAAATCTGATACCTACACTTGTAATTTCTTTTCTTTCTCTTCCATAGTGCCCTTTGTGCCTCCAAATCCACTACTCTGCTCTAGAGCTGGCCCTTTTCTGCACTAAGAGTTTCATATGATGCTTTGAGTTCATCCTTTTCTGTCTTCAGCACCGGATATTCTTGTTGTAACCTATGCAATTATGCTAGGTTATTCTGAGCATCCTTACCTGTCCTTTCCATGGAAACTTCCAAAGTCATCTTGTTTGCTTGAAGAGTCTAAAGTTCTGCTTTTGAAGTCTTCACTTCATTTTGCATGTCTTCAAATTTCCTCTTCAATTTATAACCTTCATTTCTTTCCTTCTTCAAAGTTTCCTTTAACTGAGCTGCATTCCTTTTCTACTGCTCCAAATCCTTCATCAGTCTATTTACATTATCTTCAGTGGCTTGTGTCAACGCCACTCCGACTCTTGCTGTTAAACTTGGATCTTGTTGGGTAATAGGGCAGACCCGGGTTTAATCCTTTTATGTCACACCAACAAAAGACCCACAGTGTTGGCCCTTTCGGCAACAACCTGCGCGCAGGTTGCAGTCTCACCCGAAACAGCTATGGGGTGCCGCAAAATCAGGTTTCTGCAAGTAGAGAGGGGTATTATTGTACCTTAGCCTTTAATAAACGTATTAACCAATAATTAAAAATCTTTACCCTTCATTCATATACAACTTCGTAGATAGATAAAGAATCGTGACTTGCTTAACCCACTACAGGGAATTCACAGCAAAGCTTGTTATTAGCAGCGATCTAATTTATCAAATGTATACAGTTATTAATGCATAAAAGACAACAGCAATAGAAACAACATAAGAAACCACAACATCAGATATAACGTGGTTCACCCCCAATGTAGGGGCTACGTCCACAAAACTGTGTTTTATTCAACTTGCTACAAAACCACAGTTTGATCTACGCACTCAGCTGCAGATCCCTTCAGTCCTTGAAAGCCGTGCACACAGCAGCAGGCCTCTTCGCACACAGCTGCAGATCTTCCCTTAACCTTCTTACAAAAACCCTCTACGCACACAGCTGCAGAGTTCGTCAATGCACACAGCTAGGACTTATCCTTTCCTTACAAAATCAGCCTTAGCTTTGCCTTTCTTCCTTTACTTCAAAAATCCTAACCTTTCTTATTTACACAAGTGCTTATTTATATCGCACTATTTACAAAAACATGGATTCAAAACCATGGGCACCCAACCCTAAACCCTGGATTTAAACCATGGGTTTATTACAAAAAGGGGCTTTTGACTTACCCCGACACCCCTAAGACTATTTTGACCCGTAACTCCGCTTACAAACTTCCTCCACAATCGCGGAGTTACCAAAACTAACGATCCCTAGATCACGTGTCCCAACAGGCCCCTAAGACTCACTAGTGGCCCGTCCCGGGACACTCTGCGACGTCTCTGGTGGGAGAATCTTCTTCGCGAGGGTCTGGAAGCGACTGGTGAGGTTGTGTATTATGTCGTCAACTGCTTTCTCCTTTTCCACCAACTCTTGTAACACTGAGGATGATTCTGTGTTAGCCCGTTCTTGCGCAAAAGTGTCGTAGGTCTTCAAAATTTTGAGCTGGCTCTCTACAGTATTACTCAATTCCAATGCTTCATCAACCAGCAGCTGTAGTGAATTCTCCAGTAGCGTTACCTTCGTCCTACAGGACTCAATTTCTTGCTGAAGTTCCTTGCTGCGCTTTACTTTAGCCATCTTCTGCATAGGTGGAAGCGTCTTGATTTCTACTCTGACTACATCTAATTCATCCTGGCGCAACTTGATGGTTTCCTGGATCTTACCTACATCTGGATGGTCCTGTAGGTTAGCCCATGCTTCGATGCTGTCTTCCATCAATTTTGTGGCGCTGGCCACATTATCTGATATCTTTGTTGCTGAAGCCTTGATGTCCCTATGGCGCTGTTCTCGGGCCTCTGGTGGGGTCTCGGGAGGGATGCACAGTTGAAGTTCTGCGATCTGGTACTGGTGTTCTGTCTTCAACCTTTCAATCTCGGTGCGAGACTGCTGGGCATAGTCTCTCAGCTTAGCGATTCTCTGTTCTGGTTCCTCTTCTCCTTGTATGTCGGAATCAGAAAGGCTCTGACATGCCTCGTCCAGTGCTCGCATCAGTGTAGTTGTTTTATGTTCAACATATTTCTTCTTTTGTGCTACTTCTTCTAGTTGTCCTGCGAAGATTTTGTTTTGTTTGATGGTTTCTTCCAATTGGACTTGGGACAATTGGTCTCGCGCATGAATCTCCTTTGTAATAGCAAGCTGGCAGAGGTATAATTCTGACATGGACATCTTTGTATAATCGATCCCTACGGTCATACTCATCTAGGACCGGGAATCTGTGTTGGTCAGTATCAGGGCTGCGCTTGATACTTGGCCTCAGTTATCTCGGGGTGGCCATTGCCTAATACCCTGCTGCACGGGTGCTGTAGTGCTACTTGTCGCAGTACTGGTCGCTAGCTTTGTTGCTAACTCTTTTAGCTCCGAAACCCTGTTTGCTATACCTGTGAGCCCAGCAAGATGCAGTTCCGCAAACTCTGACCATTTTTTAGTAAGCGTTCCAGTAGATTTTTCTAGAGCTTGCTCCAGCTCATCCAGCGTTATAGTGGCTTCTTCTTCAATATTTTTGTCCTTCGACGCTTTTGACTTTTTGCGGGACTGCGGCTTGTTTACCTCTGCTGCTTCTGGTGACTTGCACTTGGTTGATGGGTTAGGATCTGATATGGCCTTGATCGATTCCTCATCCTATTCATCCTATCCGCCATCTCCGCCCTGGCCGTCACCATCCAGCTGTGAATCACTTAGGTCTTCGCTATCTTCTAATGGGTTTTGCTGCTGCGCCTAACTGGTACCTGCGCCAATATTGGTAGCTACGGGAACTGGAATAGAGGGTTTTTTTCCTATATCTTTCAACCAGTCAGCCGGCCATTGCTGAACTATACCCCTGATATCTGGTTCGGTAACTACATATGGTAATTTAAACCATTTATGTTGTGGGTCTGCACGTGCTTGAATGAAAACATGATGGATATCGGCACGAAAGTTCGCAGCGCCCTCATATTTAGAGAACAACTCATTGGTAAGCCGAGGTGTTCACACAATCTCATAGTGGTTACTCATGGCATAAAAGATGAACACAGTGTTCGTCATCTGCTAAGATACCTTATTTGAGGATATCCATAGGGAGGCATACCTCACTGCTCCCGGCATGCCTGGGTTTAATTCTACAAACTGAGCTTGGGTGGGTTCTTTCCACCCAACTAATGCAATAAGTATTAATAGCCAGGAATGATGAAAAGGTCTACCTTTTTCCAGTGCATCGCAAGCATCCTCTAAGAATTCCTTTGCAAGATATGCGGCCCAATTGTAAGTGTACCCCTCAGCGCAGTTCATAGCAATCTGGATAACCGGAGCAGGGACTTCAGTTGGCCTGCATTTTTGTATGAGTTTGCAGGCTAATATTTCAGCTGCAAAGCGAATGTTCTTTTCCTGAATCATGGAAGTGTGATACCCCCGTTTCCCCTTTGTCAGACCAAACCGCTCTTTCATAGTTTGCGTGAGCTTTGTATCCTTATGTTTTGAGGGAAATTCAGTTCCCGGATCAGGTCCTGCCATTGGTAAACCTGTGATCTTATGAATGAGTGTGGCGTCAATAGGAATTTGCTGGTCCCCTATCCATAAATAATCATCATGCACTAACGCTAGCAACTGTTTAGCCACTACGGTCACATGTATGCCACGATCGAAATGCGAAATATCAAGCATCTTGAGTAGGCCAGCTTTGTCCAGGCCCACAGCCCACTGTTGTACTTCTAGTAATGTCACATTATCATCTGGGTATTTGACGCGTTGCAAGTATTCTGCTGGTACAAACTGTGGAAACTTGCCATGGTCATTTGTGTCGTGATCACTGTACTTAAGCCGATCTATCTTCCCTGTCATGCTTTCGATCAGCTGAACTCCTTGTGGCAGCAAGGGTGTGGTTAACGTGAATTGCTTTGTTCGATGGGGTAACTCGGTGCCTGGTCAGACAGGTTGTAGATACGGTGGCCGTGGTGGTGCAATGTTCTCCCTACCCCAGGCCGGGACCTGTGCTGAACTGGGGGGATCCATAGGAGGATCTGCTGGCATTTTCCTTGTTTTCCTATGCCGGTCTTGGTTTCGCTTGGAGTGAACTTCAGTTCTGGACTTTTTCCTGGCAGACCATGTCTGCATCGACCGTGGTGGTGCTGGGTGAGCTTATTCATGAGGAACAGAGGCAGTCGGCCGATTAGAGCAACTTATCAGCCCCTCTTGCTCGAATTCTCTTACTAAATCGTCAAGCTCTCGTTCTGTTTTCATGGGTTCACTCGTAAATCTTAAAGGAATGCAGAATACAATTTTCCCTAACTTAGGCATCTTCTTATACACGCCATCAATCAAATCGGGCAGGACGGTGCATTGAAGGCACCAAATCTGACGAAAATATTGTCCCAGTGGAACTCGATTTCTGATAATCTTCTTAGTACAGACATTTCAGGCAATAAAAGCACTACCGCCGCCAATTTGGCTGCTTCCTAACGATCGGATTTTAAGCCTCGCTTTGTTTTTGGTCTTCGGCAGAATCATGGCTTGAGCTTCGTGACAAGAAACACCCTCGGCGCAATATTGCCCTTCGACCCGTCCTGGTAATGTCTGCGACAGGACGGTTAGGTTTGGTGGACTGGCTTCTTGGTTCTGCCCCTTGGTTTGGTATTCAATTCCTACTGGATCATCATCTGCCTTGTCGTGGGTTGACCTGACAGTTATATCTAACACAGGACAAACTCCATTAATAGAGAATGTAAACAAAAAGCTATCAACAAGATCATCCCTACTTACAAAACCGTGTCGGAGATCGGCCTCCATATACCAATTTTTTGCTATAGGTTCCAAGGTGTGCACTAACTTATGCACCCACTCCTCACGAGGTATGTTTTCCCATGCTGTATAACATTGTTTCAAATGTTCCTGAGGGCTATTCTGCCCATTGAACTTACTTCGTACCTCTTGGGATTGGTTTATGAATCTGCGGCGCAGAAATTTCTGGCAGGCTCCCCAACTGGGAGTAGACTTTGTGTGGTCGGTCCACCATGCTGCTGTAGCTCCTAATGCTGTCTCCAGGTTCTACATTCTTAGTGACTCAGGTACTTGTTCTGAGAAATGTGCAATAAATTCTCTAGGGTCTGTCAACCCAACATATGTAGGCAACTCTCTGGGCTATGCACTAAGGCATCTAAGAGACTTAGTGATTTGTGAGCACCTATGGCCATGTAGCTCGTACAGTCGATTCTGCCAATTCTTTAGACCATCATCTGAATCAGACATGCAAGAGCTATCACATTGCCAATCTATTACGCCATCGGCATCAGGCTCGACATAATCTTTTTCCTTGGCTGTAATGTTGTAGATGTGGTCTAGAGTATCCTGCTCCCCTTCATCTCTGATCGGTTCTGTATATCTTTCTCCTTGGGATGGGTCGAGGGGTATGATAACTCGCAGACCATTTCCTTCGAAGGTCATCTGTCTCCTCTTAAGGTTGATGATTACAGCATTTTCCATGGCCCACTCGATTCCCAACAGGGCTGGATAAGGGTTGCTGTCATCAATGATCTCAATAACTTCAAAATCTGCTAGAGTACTTACCCCATCAATATCTATTGGAATACTAAGAAGTCTCCCTAGGGGTACAATCCTTTGTTGGTTAGCTAATCTCAATTGTATAGGTGACCAAGCCAGGGAAGGTTTTCCCATTTTTCCCCAGGTCTTCTTGGGTAGGACATTAAATTCTGATCCAAGATCCAAAATGACATCAGTCATATCATATTCTCCTATCTAAACATTCAATCTCATTTCCCTCCCCGTTCTTCGGACACGACTAACAGTTTTCTCCTGATCAATTCCTCTCTGAGGGTCTGTGACAGCAAGAACTTTTTGCAACTCTTTTAAAGCATTCTGATTCCTCAAGAGTTTCATACAACTCTGTAAAAAGGATGAGAGTGTACTTACTTTATCCATCGAAGCATCTTGCGGCTGCGAAACCTGCTGAGGTTGCCGCGCAGGTACTACTGCTGTGCAAGGGTCAACAATATCGCACTGGGCCACCTTGACTGGTGCTTGGTCTTCCGTAGTGTCAAGTGCTGGGATGTTCTCGGAGGCCTTACGCGCGCACACCTTGACAGGTTGTTTCTGCGTATTCTGAATGTGCGTCGTAGCTCCACTCCGGGTGACCACATTGATGGCTGCGGCAGGTCTCTGCTCAACGGAGATCAGCTGAATATTCTGGGTAGGGCCACTGTTGTTTTCCTGAATCTTTGCTATGAGTTGGGGGCACTATTCAATCACATGGTCTACTGCGCGGCAATACCGACAGGTTGTGGTGGGGTTCCGACAGTCGTGAGCCAAATGGCCAGCTTGTTTACAATTGTAAAACACAACCTGGCCTCTTCCCCTTCCGGTCATACCACCATGGCCGCGACCTCCAAAGGCACCTCTTCCAGGGGCACCGCCGCGGTAACCATAGCCATCATTATTCTGGGCTTCATTTTGCACTCGATAGGCATCAGAGGTGCACTCTCGCAAGAGGTCATAGCTATGACACTCCTCTTCATTATGCCCTACTAATTTATAGAACTTGCAGTAGGGGTTCTTGGGAACTTGAACATATCTCTGAAGAAGATGGAAATTTTCAGAGTGGTGTTGGCCAGTTGTTCGACAAATCTCACAATATAGAACACTGGGATTGAATTGGTTTGGCGCACCTGTATTTAGGTAAGGTCTGACCACGAGGCACTGGTCCCTATCGTGACCTTCTGTCCGACATTGTGTACACCAGACCTCTTCTCAACTGGTTTTAGCTTTCTTCATATCGTGAAGCTCCAGGGCCATCGCTGCTAGCTATGCTTGGATTTGAGCAATACCGGAATCGTCTCCGACGGGGGCGGTCTCTAGCTTCATTGCGATTTCCAGAGCCTCTTGCTGGTCAGCAACCTTCTGTTGCATGAGCGGAGTTCTGATATGTGGTAATAATGCTGCGATAAACCATTCCTTGTGCTGCGCAGGACTAATGGTAAAGCTGACTTGGTCTAGTAGAACTTTGAACCTCTGGTCAAAGTCCCACACTGATTCACCACGCTGCTGTTGAATCTCTTTTAGTTCAATGATGCTCTGCGATTTTGATTTAGGCTTCTTGAATTCTTTGGTTATGGCTGCCTTAATCTCATCTAAAGTAGGGTTCTGAGTACTGGAGAATTCCATGAACCAGGTCAAATCTCGGTCCGGAAAAGAAGTAATGAAATGCGCGGTTCTCACATCCAGGTCTGTAATATTCTTCGTGTTCCATACTGCTTCACATAAGAACCAGAACTGTTCTGGGTCTTCTGATCCCATGCCTTTGAAGATGGGCAGCTTAATGTCATCAGCTAGGTGGGCCATGGTGGTTCTGGGAGGGTTGGGAGGGGGACAGGACGTTGATGGGGGGGGATTTACGGGGACAGACTGGCCTGTGGCCGGAATACTTGGACTTGGTTGACTGTCAGACTGCAACAAAATTTTGGGGGTAACAGAACTAAGCGGTGGGGTGTCTGGAGGGTTTCCAACTGGAAGGTTTTCTTCAGGTTCTGGCTGTTGAGGATTTACAGGGGAAGACGTGGTAGCCTAACCTGAGGAATATGTATCAAAATCTCTCTTGTTCCTTTTCTCACTTCATGGCAAACCACTTTGCTCGTCGAAGGTATTATCACTTGCAAACATATGTTAGTACTACTAAGCTAACAGTCTGATTCAAATAGCAATATACCCTTTTCAGCCAATCGTATTTTAATCCTCAAGCTTAATGAATGCAAAAAATTACCACGGGGGCCTTTGAAGAACTGTTGTTCAGCTTCGCTGAAGGAGGTACTTGTGTCAATGGAAAACTCTGTCACGAAGGCTTCCAACGTTTGCATCATCCAGAAATCAACAGCGCAGGAGACCTCGTTGTTCACGTGTTGCACAAGATTGACCCTTGCGGGGGTCCACATGGGAATCTGTCGAGCTTGAAAGTTCGTCCTTCTCTCTGTTAACCTAGACAACCACTGGTGCAACTCTATGTGGATAGTACCAAAGAAAATTTCATAAGCATCACAAAAACATACCTTTGTAAGAAGTCACTTGCGCTACGACACAGATTTGTATTCTCTTGTTGTGCAAATATCAGACAAGTCTCGGCAAACCAATCACCGATTTCCTTCACAGAGGGCCTCCAGAACATATCCCTTGAGGTACGACGTAAACCCCTCTTGAGCAGATACTGAGTTCAACTGGCAACGGAACCAATTTGTTGGGTAATAGGGTAGACTCGGGTTTAATCCTTTTATGTTGCACCAACAAAAGACCCACAGTGTTGGCCCTTTCGGCAACAACCTGTGCGCAGGTTGCAGTCTCACCCGAAACAACTATGGGGTGCCGCAGAATCAGGTTTCTGCAAGCAGAGAGGGGTATTACTGTACCTTAGCCTTTAATAAACGTATTAACCAATAATTACAAAGCTTTACCCTTCATTCATATACAACTTCGCAGATAGATAAACAATCGTGACTTGCTTAACCCACTACAGGGAATTCACAGCAAAGCTTGTTATTAGCAGCGATCTAATTTATCAAATGTATACAGTTATTAATGCATAAAAGACAACAGCAATAGAAACAACACAAGAAACCACAACACCAGATATAACGTGGTTCACCCCCAGTGTAGGGGCTACGTCCACAAAACTGTGTTTTATTCAACTTGCTACAAAACCATAGTTTGATCTGCGCACTCAGTTGCAGATTCCTTCAGTCCTTGAAAGCAGCGCACACAGCAGCAGGCCTCTGCGCACACAGCTGCAGATCTTCCCTTAACCTTCTTACAAAAACCCTCTGCGCACACAGCTGCAGAGGTCGTCCACGCACACAACTGGGACTTATCCTTTCCTTACAAAATCAGCCTTAGCTTCACCTTTCTTCCTTTACATCAAAAAGCCTAACCTTTCTTATTTACACAAGTGCTTATTTATATCACACTATTTACAAAAACATGGATTCAAAACCATGGGCACCCAACCCTAAACCCTGGATTTAAACCATGGGTTTATTACAAAAAGGGGCTTTTGACTTACCCCGACACCCCTAAGACTATTTTGACCGTAACTCCGCTTACAAACTTCCTCCACAACCGCGGAGTTACCAAAACTAACGATCCCTAGATCACGCGTCCCAATAGATCTACATCTGTCCCATGCACCAAAGTTTTATCAGTGACCATCATGCCTGGTTGTCCCCCTGTTTCGATTTTTCTCTCAGTCCTTTTGACAATCCTCTTTTTCTCTGTGTCATAAAAAATGGTGCTAAAATCTGGGACTCCTTCTCCTTTCTCCTGCACAAACGGTATCAGATTCAATTCAGAGAAAACAACTTGTCTTATATTGCCACCAGAAGTTGCAGTAGGCTCCTGAGAATCAGGGTTATCTTGTCCCTGTCCCTGATATGTCTATAATTCTTGAATGTCTGTTGGGTTAGTAGTTTGCTGGTCTGTTGTAGATCCTGTCATCCTCATACCTTCAACTTCCTTTTGTTTATTCTCCATCTCTTCATTGTCTTTCTTCTTTCTTTCTTCTTCTGTCTTCTTTGTAGCTTCCTTTGCACTCTTTGTTGCTTCTTGTTCAGCTTTCTTTCTTTCCTCCTCTTCAATCTTTAACCAACTTTCTGCCTCCTGTGCTAGCCTCCTAGCATCCTCTTCTCTCTTCTTGGCCTCCTCCTCTTCAGCTTTCTTCTATTCGTTCTAGCCCTTACCGCCCTTAATGGTGACCTTCTGTTTAAATCTTCTCTTCAATGTAGTAATGTTTCTTGCATTCCTGAATATTTCTTCATCTTTGTCCCAGTGGTTTGTATATTCAAAGTGAACATTTGCCTCTTTGTAATGTTCTACAACTTTCTTTTGGGAGTCATTTCTATGGAAGCTCATCTCTCCAAAATTAAACTGCTCCAATTCCTGTATAAATTCAGCAGCTCTTTTAATATTTGTAAATTTGTAGCTTCCCAGCCTGAAAGGTATGGCAGGATAGGCTGCCTTCTTGTGTTCAAACAAGAAGCTTCCTACACCATCTAGGTAAAGTTGTCTGACTGCTTCTTTATGCACCACATAATCAGTGGCATACTTGGGGAGCAAAGAAGGTACCCTGGAGCAACCATACATCCTAATGTACATCCCTTCGTCAGTCAAATAATAATTTGCATGTTCCTCGATGACTTTAAATGCCTCCTCAGACATACAATTGCATTTTGTTAGGAAGATCAAATTGTGTAAAGGCATAATAAAATGTTCACATATCTCTCTATAGTGGTTGTAATACTTGTGTGCCCAAAATATTTTGTATGCAGTGTACACAGGGTTTCTGTCCCTGTCCCAAATGCATCTTAAGGTTGGAAATGGTTGGGCGCATAGTATACAGTCCACTAAGATGGAACTCATATAAAATTCAGACTTCTTCTGGGACACCCCTCCTAGAGCCGAAGAAATGCAAGCTGAGAGGTTGTTGGACATAATGTTTGCCCAATTGAATACATCCCCCTAGGTAGCCACATAGAAAATAATAGGGATCCATCCCAACTTGAAGCTCTTACCATGAGCTCTCCCAAACACTCTGTTCAACATCAATGCTATAAACCTATAAGGTGTCCTGAGAGTAGCTGTATCATACTCTCCTGATGGCCTGGTTCAAAAGTTCTTCCCAGGTATCATCATCCTCTTCACTGTTTCAACCAGGTCCAAGTTTATTTCATTCAACCAATCTTCAGTTAGGTAAACCTAGGCTCGGGGTAGGTGATATGCTAATTCGACATAACCAGGACTATAGGCAGCATATCCTTGTTTGGCAATATTGGCTAAAATCATAGTGGTCACATCGGCCTTAGGTAGAATCCAACTGATCACCTCTGAGCATGGGAACAGCTCAAGTCTTGTAGCTACCTTCATAAGAGCTGACTTCTCTATGTTGGAATATATGGTCAACTCTTCAAATCCAGCATCGGGCACATTCTGATTTGAAATCATCCGAAAAATCTCACCCCACTTGTAATCAGGCTCTACCTTGATGGTAGCTCTAGTGTCTTCATAGATATATTCTACCTTCGTGATGATTTCCACATCATGTTCTCCTTCAGCAACATGGGCCTTCTTCTTCTATCTCTTAGACATGTCGCCTTTGAAGAAATTGCCCTGTCATAAACCAAAATGCATTTAGGCTATTTGAGCTTTTAATCAGTATTCGAAGAATGAAGAAAATGGTATAAACATTTACCTCTTCCATATTTGCAACAAATAAACCTATCAGAATGCAAATGCAAAATCGGGAATAACTAGCAAGAAAACTCCTGAAAATTGCTAAGTCTGAAAAATTCTACAGTCCGTCTGCAACTAACAAATAACCGCGATTGACAATACATCAGTTAAACCAAAATGCAATCCAATTTCTTGACCAAATCAAAACATCCCCATACAGTAAATGAAACGTGCAAAACAAACCCTCCGGAGTCCAGGAAAATAGGGCAACTGTCTACGATGGGAAGAAAATTAAAAAACTTTACCCCGAATGGCCATAAGCAATCCCACAAAAAATGGTGCAGACAGCGTAACGCTCGTCTGCATCAACCTCCTAATCCATCGGACTGGGGTTGAAACTCCATAACGGCTCATACAAGCTCAAGAAACAAAAAACCCCCCACTATAAATGTTTCGAAACTGACCAATACTCCACGTTGTAAGGATGCAAAATCAAACTTAGACAACCAATTTCCAAACGGCGGGAACCTCTAACCAGAGGACAAAACCCTAGTTCCTAAAACAACCAGTAAACTAAAAGAAAGGAGAACCACAGTTGGCCTACCTGGAAAACTAGATGATGTCGACGAGATGGTCTAAAAAATCCATGGCAGTGCTTCGAACGAACGGAGTCCGGACAGCTAAGCATGGATGCACAGTTCAACAGCGAGGACGGAGGCGGACGCGAATTCACAAGGGTAAGAAATAAAAAAATAACTAACCAATATATAGACCTTGGTTGAAAAATGTCGGTGGGAAAAAGCTTCCATCGGATAGCAAAACAACTAAAGCATCGGGTGGTTAACCTGCTAATAAGCCGCAATGACGGGCGACGAACGGACTAGGAGTTCCGTGACACAATAAAAACGCCAACGAAATAAACATTAGAGACTGCAGCATCGAACATCAGAATGACTATATCATCGGATGGTTAGTTGAAAGAGTATCTGCAACAACGAAAGCTACAAGGACTAAAGGTTCTGCAAGCCAGACCTTATCGGAGAAAAATAGAACAAACCATCGTCAAAAATCAATCAAACCATCAACGAAAGGAAAAACTACATGTCGAATGGTTAGTCCGCTCTGGAGCCGCAATGGCAGGATTCAAATAGACTACAAACTCTATGGCAACCAAAAACATCGACGATCGGAACACCCAAATACTAATCCCCTGATCAAATGTCTAACACAGTTCCGATAGCGAAACGAGAAAAAACAAAGACCGATAGCGAAATAAGCAAAAACAAAGACCCCACGGGATTGGCAAAGATAAAGGTTTCCGTCGAAGTGCTTGCAATCTACCATCCGAAACGGCGGCCACACAAAGGACTTATGCTTTGACTGTGATGAGATGAAAAATGCCGATATAAGTATAAAACGAAAAACGCATTGGCGAAAACAAAACTTTGGATCGGGCCATTTGTTAAGTAAGCTTCCGCAACGACGGCTGCGTAGATGACTACGGCCCCGATTCACAGTTCGATAAGCTTCCAACTTCGAAAAGAAAATCATCCATAAGTCAAAACATCAGCAGACAAAGATAATCACTCAACAATTTACATCAATTTAGTCTCAAAGATCGAAAACTCGTAGCAGAGGACAACAAAGTTCATCCATTTAAAGCAAATCGAGGCAAGATAAAATTAAAAGGAGGGTCCAAATTTTTTAGAAATTTGGGAAAACGTTGCAGCTGCAACAACTCCTTGATCTCATTAGGGGAACAATCAACCCCAATGTAGACGTTCTCCACTTTGCTAGGATCGCGAGAAATATTGATAGGAATAGTAGGTGATAAATTCGTCATGTTCCCATCAGCCATCTGACCAGGAGAGCTCAATGGAACCACGGGACTTCCAATATTCTCTCTAAGAATCTCCCTAAAGTCCTCAGGCTCCATAGGGTTAAGCTTGGGAAGAAAATATGATCTATGATGTAACTCTTCCCAATGTGGCTCAACCCTAGACATGGCCTCAATAATGGCTTCATGTGATGGAAGAACATTGTCAAGGCAATCATGTATATGAGAGGACTCAACTTCCCATGCAAGTAGCACATACGGGTCCTCCTCCTCTGTCCACGAAGAGGAAGGACTAGGCTCTACAACACAATCAAGATTCGCTTGATATTGAATCATTGTTGCAGGCAACGGCACATCCATTTCGACAGGTCCATTTGAAGGACTCGGTGAAGGAAGAATCCAAGGATCTTCCATATGGGTAGTGTGAAAAGACACCGAATTCAACGAAGACAAAGCCCCACCAAAACTAGATCGGATCATAAGAACGGGCGCAGGATAGCTAAAGGTCCCCATAGGAGATGGATACATACCCACACCCACACTCCCAGTTGCCGTCTGAGAATGATCAATAATTGGGATAGAAGCTCTCGATGATGCACTAACACTCGGATTACGGAATGATGTCTGATCAATCGTAATGATCTTCCCATTAAATGGAAAGCATACTACTTGAAAGAGAGAAGAGGCTATGGCTTGCATACTATACATCCAATTCTGGCCCAGCAAAATATTGTAGTCAAGGGGCGCATCAACCACCTTGACCTCGATCGCGACAGTCTTCCCTCCCAATTGGACCTTAAGAGAAGGAAGAATCCCATGTGGCGGAAATGATCTACCATCAAAGGAAGTCAACATAGTAGTGGATTGAGACAACTCGGGAGAACCCAAACCCTTCCAACATGACAAAGACATCACGGAAGCAGCAGCGCTTTCATCATTCACAGTGCATTTGACGGTCATATTAAGACACTCTACATGAATCAAAAGAGACACGTAGTAAGGCAAGCGAGGCTATAGTCCCATGGTTTCAAATTTGATAATGGAAGAAGAGTTATCATCATTAACCCCAAGAGAAAAAAGCAAGGCTTTCCTTCGCGAAGGACAACTTTGAAGTACTTCAAGTGTGGACATTGCACAAGGAGTTTGGCCCAAATCCTCGGCAACAAAATAGTTCTGGGCGGCTCAGGAATTAGGATTGTGCCCCGAATGCTTTAGGACTCCCTTAAGAATGCGAGGTGCAATTTCAGGTTTATCCATAGGTTTTTCGATACGCAAAGGGCTCTCGGGTGGAGCAGGTTCTTTTCCAAGGTCCGGTTGTGACGAACCATAATATTTTGCACGAGTCACAACCTTAGTAGCACGTACCATTTTGATGCAACCATGACTAGTATTGGCTTCCATCAGATTTTGATCTCCACCTGATGCACATTGAGGATCATTGGTCCCTGAATTCATATTTTGATTATGGGGTAAAGGATTAGTTTGCACAGATGGGCCCTGTGCTATGAATCTCGAGGCATCTTCCATATGAGGGCACAAGTGAGTGAGGTGTTCCTCCTTACACAATTTGCAAGGAGACTTTACCTTACGTTTAGATTGCTTGTCCCCCCCAGCATTACAAGCATTCTTGTCATTAAAATTATCATTTCCGTTCTTGTTCCCACCCTTACAATTATTTTTATCCTTTTTCTTATTCCTTGCGAGCTGTTGGTTGCCCTTCTGGTCCGACGATTGCAAAGAAATTACACTCGTTGTTTGGGTGGGTTGAGATGAATCTGTGGCTTGTCCTGAAGCAGATTGATTAATAGACAATTGGCTCACTTGTTTCACAACCGAATCCACAGGTTTGGCACTTGTACAACCCACGATGCCATCGGCATGTGGTCCAGGATTGATCTTGGGATTGAAACTAGATCACGGAGCCCTAGGTATAATCTCATACAAAAGTCTGGATTGAGCGTAGATCAAATACAACTCTTGTGCCCTAAAGATTGCTTGTTCCTCGTTTTGGACTCTGGATGTAGAAACATCCTTCACGATGTAAGGTAACAATGACTTGAGGAACCACTTAAGGAGAAATTTTGATGGTATAAAGGCTTTAATCAACCGCTTCTGTCTATGCCACTCTTGAATATGATCCGAGATATGTGTGGCTCTGTCTTGTCAAAATGTCAACAAGAGTTCTGTACCAACGTCGTAACGCATGGGTAGTTGAAAGTGATTGAGGAAATTCATGGCAAGGTCATCGAATAAAACAAATTCCCCCCTTGGTAACTCTATATACCATTTCGCTGCAGGCCCGGTGAGGGTGAATTGAAAAATCCTTAAACGGATTGATTCATCATGTAAGGAATTGGAAGAGCACCAAAGGTGAAAAGTAGTGACATGCTCACTAAGATCTTCTCCAACTTTGCCTTCAAACTTGGGAATGTCCGAAGGAAGCTTGTTAGGGACAGTCGGCCAGGCCGGGTCATGAGATACCGGATCGTTCATAAGTCTCGATAAGTTAGGTAAGTTCAATGTTGTGAGGAAAGGGATCCTAGGTTGAGATGATCTATGCCACGCTCCCTGATAGTTCTGGTTCATGTAAGGTTGATTGTTGTAAATACCATGGCCTTGGCCATAATATCTTCCTCCCATTTGACCCGGTAGGGCTGCATGGAAGCATTATGATGTGGTGTACCTTGACTATGCGGTGCTACAAAGCCATAATTGGAAGAGTAAGCAAGTTGTTGATACCTGTATCCATAGGGTTGATAGTTCTATCCATACTGTTGTCCATAAGACTGTCCATGAGAAGCTCCATAAGGTGTCCCATGGGATGTCCCATGAGAAGCTCCATAGTTAGGGATATGGGGAACTCCTTATGATGGACCATTAGACGATCCAGAAATAGGAATATGACCTCTCGAGACAAAGGGAGTTACTTGACTCTGAGATACTACCATGCGAGCAGTCGTAGTACGAACATGGCTAGTAGCGATATTTTGGCCCGAAGGACCACGTGAATGAGGGGGAGGAAGGGTTGTCAAAAACGCATTCGAAGGAGTAGGGTTTGAGGATGAAGGGACATGTGAAGGGATGTAAGTGGTGTTCCCTATGGTCACTCGTTCAGGTTCTGGTATCCGCATATGACTACTAACACTAGGTCTAGGACGGACATGTGAGGTATATTTCACCACCGGGATGGAAGGTGCAATGTGACTAGTGCTCCCAAATCTCTCTGCATGGAAAGGAATAGGAGTGCCCCCAGGCGCAGTGCTAGGTTCAACTTCTGAATCGGCATGATGCATCGGATCGAGTGCAAGGATATCAGGCATGCCATAACGAACATGACTAGTGCTTGTGGGTTCATGATGAGTCTCGTTGCCTAGAAACCAATACCGGGGACCTGTGAATGAGGGATCATAACCAAAATGTGAAGGTATTTCTGGTGAAGGATCATATACGGGAGTAGAATATGCATCCCCAACCTCGTGAGGTGGAGAAGACATCTCAGGAATATCATCCTCGTGATCTCCCATCGTGTGTGAATCAACATGAGAAGTAGTCCGCCCGGACTCTCTGTTTCTCTCTCCCAAAGGAGGAGGAGACTTGGAAGGCAGAAGTCCTGCTAAATGACGAGAATGGTGAAGTGTCGCGCCTGAATCCACAATGACTCAAAAATGAAAAGGACTCGATCTAATTACGCAAACCCTAGGAAAACTAGCATCGATAGAGCATACACCTATAAAATGTAAAGCCAAATCACAAGCAAATAAGGGTAGGATATGTGATCTCCTGAATGAAGCAGGTATGTCTCACCTAGGAGAGGCTTGAGACTCCCATACACAACAAGCAGAGCTTCGTAACCAATTATAGTGGCCCTCAGCTTCAATGCATATAGAAACTATGTTGTCCGACCCCTACCTGGACAGGACACCTGCAAAATAACCTCTACAAAGGACCCCCTCGATAACCTAGGTAAGGCAACTAAGGTCACCTCAATATAATCAATGCTCAGGTGGACAGTCGCGGGCGGGATTGACTGTATGGGCAGGGTAGCAAAGCTCAAAACTCTCGAAAGAGCCCCTAGATACAAATACAATCCTGGAAATATCTCCGGTGCTACTTAGTTATGACCAGGGGTCATCCCAATCAGTAACCACTCACACTGCCTCGTGCTTAACTCCCTTGTAAGAGGAGGATCCTAAGAAACACTAATTATATAAAGGAATTTCACACTCTCACCTAGACAGACACATAAATGTTTCGTTTAGTGGTCTTGGAGAATTTACTCACAATGAACTATTCCAAGACCCTAAAACCTAATCTTGTTGGTGCACCCTATAAAAGAAAAGAGTGTAATTCATTTTATTATGCGTTGATTTTAATTGGCTTATTACTCAAAAGGGAAAATGGTTGTGCAACTAATGATGTTATGACGCAATAAGAAGTAAAATGCACACCGTGACAATCAATACAAATGCACTGTGTCGAATGAAAAACGGGGTATGCTACTATGTGAAGTGCAAAATTTTCCTTCAAATGTAAATGCAATCATTCCTATATGAAAATTTGACCAATACTCTCCAAGCAAACCTAATGCAAGTACCATGCAAATGCAAAATGCAACAATGCATAATGATGCAAAAAGCAAATGTTTTTTGTTTTTTTTGAATTAAAATGAGATAATAAATCAAAACTATATATCTACAACCCCCAGACTCTGCATGCACTATCATACAGCACCCAAGCAAAGCACTACAGTAAAAGAGACCTAATGCACTAATCCCAAAACAAAAAATGAAAAATGAAATGACAATAACATTTTCAAAAAATTCAAACTAAAAAGTGTCTCTGGTCAGAAACAGAGGTGTATACAGACTCTAGAAGCAACCAAGAAGACTCAGCAATCATCCAAACTCACCCAGCAACACTTAATCTTCCCCAAAAAGGAAAAACTCAAGGCATATGTGACTGTGTGCAAAAAACCCACGTATATATGTGGATATTCCAGTAAAAACTGCATGTACACGCGACTGTGAAGAAAAAACTCGCATACAGGAAGAAAAACAGATAAAAAAGAAGGTAAACAGACAAGCTGAGACAAAATTTACTCCTATCATACACTACTAGGCAAACATGCCCCCAGACCCGACTCAGAAACAGAGAAATTAGAGCAATTCAAGAACATTGAATGCTGATAAAACCCCCAAAGGAAATGACTAGGAACTCCCTAGTATGGTCACCAATTCTGTTATGGAGAAAACTTCCTATGGCATAGGGTACCACAACAAATAGAGTAACCGCAGAAATCAATCCCTTCCCATATGCAAGGAAAATAAAACATCTAACACTAAAGGATTTCAAAACATACCTTATTCCAGATGGTTGATGTAGATCCCCGTTGAGCTTTTCCAATCTCGCTTGTATTAGTAATTTGCTCTCTCAACAATCAGCAAACATGAAAAGCATACTATATAATGGTGTTAGACCTACTCTAGAATATATAATCAATAACATATAATCATTTAAAAGCATCCATGGATTCAATATTCATTTAAATACACATTATTGGACAGGAAAAGATATTTCTATTAATATAAATCAGAGATTACAATAATGACAACCTCTATCGGCACGTCTGCGAACCGGAGAAACTGAGTCCTCCACCTAGGCCTCCACCAATCCAATCCTCCATCTCTCGATAGCAAGCTCACAAGCAAAGGCAAGCTTGGGAAGAACACAAAGTGCTCTAAGGGATAAAGGGATGCAGACTCAAGTATAAGCTCCGACAACAATGGACTATAGTTTTCTTCTTCTTCAATTCCTCTCCTTTCAATGTATCCAAAGGGTTCCTTATATAGTGCTTCAATGGGGTAAGGGAAGGTCAAATCTGAGCGATCTCAAGGCATATGGAAGGCCAAGAGCCAAGTGACTCGGATCCACATCAAGGAAAACTCCAAAACTATTTGGCCTTTTGCACACATCCCGATGTACGTGGGTTTGAGGGTCATATCCGCATATATACGCAAGAATAGGTTTAAAATTCATGTATGAAAAATAATGCATGTTTTTAGTGATGATCTTGGAAACATAAAAGGTACAAAAATGGTCCATGGCGTCCAAAGAGTCTACAAAGGGACAGGGAAGGCCATAAATGTGTGATCCACCATGTGTGGTAAAATCAGTTGTAACAATGTTGACGCTCCTTGTGCACTAGTAGGAGGCACCGACGTTCCTTTTCCTCAATCAACAAGTGTCATTGGTGCACCTTATCATTAGGAAAGAGGCGTCAGGCTAGGATGATGCTCTATGTCAGAAGGAAAAGGGCGTTAGGCCTCCCAGAACTGAGCAAAAATATCCTCCAAAAGGTGGTTTGGATAAGAAACTTCAGGGGATTGAGCATAAGGACAACTTTTGGGTCGAACAGAATTCCCCCCAAAGTATACAGATAGAGGGATGCAATAGGTGAAATACTTTGCTAGACATGATATGGAAAAAGAGGAAAAAGAGTGGCAAGTGAAGACTTGACATGGGACTAGTTACAAACTATCTGACTGAAATCATGGTTGCTGACCAATACATTGCAGATCCATGTATAATGACCAAGTCATGGCTACCAATAATACATTGTAGATCCATGATCAGAGAGACTCAAATCAGGACATAGCTATGGAATATACACTGTAGATCCATGTCATCCTGACTCGAACTTGAGCATAGACACCATACATACAATGTGGATCCATGCAATGACTCAAACTATACTCCATTGCAACCTAAGGATAGGCACATATTTAAGTGAATACATAACCACTCAGGGTCTTCATTTAAATCCCAAATAGTATGATTCTATCCATGTGAATAGATGTCCTGATGTCGAACATGGTAGAAACCACTTGATTATCGGCCATTGATGTATATCGTTAACAAGTGTGATGGAAAACACCATTAATGTCAATTATTCCCAAGGTACCCTAGTACATTTCTCCAAACATGAATGAATGAGTTGCAGTTGAACAATTAACGAAATATTCTAATCAAATGCCAATGATGAAAACCTACTATCGAAAGCAAGGAAACATGCCATTGAGGCATGCAACTTTCAAGGCGCTTGGCTACTTTCTAAGACTAATTCTTGGATGATGTGTTGGTTTCGACGGGAATAGACTCATCGAAGGAGGGCCATGATTTTTCCCCGTCATCATCATGAAACTTGGAACAAAGGTGATTTTGGAAGTGATCTTGATAATGGAACAACCAGGGGATTGACTCAGATATGACTGACTCGAAGGAAGGTAAGGTAACTACATAGCTATACTATGGTAAAGACTCCCCTTGAACATTGAATTACATGACAAGTGACTTGAAAGCATTGAATCAATGAGGCAGAGACCAAAAATAATGCAAAGACAGGACAATGCATCCTTGAATTCGCTCAAAGGAGTGAAAGGACTCATGATAGTGGATCAACTCGATGACAAGCTGAATTCCCAATTATTTGAATGAAAATGCAAACATGTGCCATGTTAAAGGGTGACGAGGAGCTTCCATTAATACAAATGAAAAAGGTCTCCTGATTCCTTTAATTTTCCCATCACGATGGATGAGTACCTATTTTCTTTTTAACGTGCTTAAAAAGGGTATAAAACGCTCAATATAGCCCATCAAGTTATGAGTCCAACCTCATATGTTTTATGAAGCTGAGAAAGGAGGGGTTCATTCTTAGAAAGGGGTCCTTCATCGCTTGATTTTACGAGTCCGAAGAAGGTAAAATCAGTTGTCGTTTCATGTTTAGAGAATCTGAAATAACTAAAAAGAGCCCAAAGTGGCATTTTTCATAAATTTAGTCCCCGATGTCCAAAAAAGTATAAACGGATACCTAGGAGAACTCTTCTGGTTGCAATGAACTAGAGTATACATTTTCGTAAATGAGTCTCAACGGTCCAAAAAAAGGGGTAAACTATGACAGGATAGGCGACCTTTCAAATGATTTTACAAGCAAGAAAGAATCAAGTTCACTTTGCGATATTTTTTAATTTAAAGATCCTAAAAAGATATTAAAGACGACTCCAAGGGGGTTTCATTTTTTGTATCCATTTTTACGAGTCCGAAAAAGTGATAAAAACATACTCGATACCTTTTCTCTGAATTTTCAACGAGCACAACTAGGGTATGAAAGGAACTTTGAACTTTTTTCAATTTGAGCCAGAACATGAAAAAAAAGTAAAAAAGAAGCTCTATCGTAGCCAAACAAATGTCCGATAAGGCCATGAAATTCTCAAAACACAACATTAAGACATTTTCACAATAAAAACTATAGAAAAACACGATAAAAACCCATAATATTTAAATATTTCAACAATTATTTTCTATTAAAAAACAAAAAATAATATAAAAGGGTGAAATAGTAAAAATTATTACCATTTGTGTTTTTACCATAGGAGTTGGGTGAAAGTTTGTGTTTGGAAGAGGAATTTGCGATGAGGATTTCGGGAGCTACGAGCATCCATTCAACGAACCGTCAGGTGCAGGTAAGAGATCTCATCCTCCCCTTCCTTTTCACGATTGAGTTTTCACTTATTATCATTCCTTTTATGGGTTTTATGATTTTTTTATCAAGGGGAATAGCGCACCCTAGGCGATGCTCTTCTCCCTTTTGGGAGATGCACCAATGCACTCCTCGAAACGGGATACATCATCAGGGGTGATTTTTATTCTAAAGGAAGAGGCGTTTCCACTTTGTTCCATTAGGGAAAGTGCATCAGTGGTCATGGCCCTCCAAAAACAATACATTTAGCATGAATTTCAAGTTTTCTTCTCAATGAAATGTGTCTAATAGTTACCTTGTGGATGTACCATGAGTGTTTGACACAAAAAATGGTCATTTGGAAGGAGCGTGAGCACGAATTAGACAATTTCGAAGCGTAAAATGACCCAATGATGGTGAGAGCATTGAGGGAGTGTGGTCTCCTCAAGTACTTCAGGGTTTCAGGCATGAGGGCCCATGTTCGTCTACTAGATCACTTGATACGAATGTGAGACATAGATCAACATCATTTCCAGGTGGGGACTCACATTCTGATGATTGATATCGAGGACATATACTTTATGACCGAAATATCCAGGATAGGAAGTCCAATATCACTCTCTGGTCCCAGAGGGGGAGACATGACCATTAACAATCTCAAAGACGAACATTGTGTGATCAGAACGAGGTCCCAAGGGGGAAATATTTCGATCAAACATATTATGGATCATCCGTTGAGGATGGTGGCCTTCACTATCAAGAAGGTAGTGGGAAGTAGGGCTTACCATCTTACTACCTGAGCTCACATGTTATACGCGTTGGAATGCATCACTCCAACTATCTTCAACTAGAGTGAGGGGCTATTAGTGAGCCTCAAAGACCAACTTACAAAGTGTTGTCGATGAGAGATAAATTAGTTTGGCTATGAGGTTGTGGTAGTATCTGTATTCCTAGAGAGTAAACCTCTATTACGCCATCAAGTACCACTCAAGATTTTGGAGCCTCATGATCCACAAATGTTGAGGTGGTCAGAGGCTATGGCCCATCATGGAGGTGGTGGAGGGCCCACCATGACTTATGGTTTTCTTCTGGTGGTTGTGAGATCAACTTCTTATGGTAAAGGACTATGCATACACAGGGTTCAATTTTAGGGTTAACCATGATCTTCCATTACCTGAGCATGACCAATGGGAAGACTGAGGTAATAAATATACTACTTTCATTGTTTTTTTTGTTTTATATTATATTTCATTTTTTTTCTTTTTGGTGATACTAAGACATGACATACTTCTTTGCATACATGGTTCCATCCTGACCTACACGAGAATCGTCTATTGAGAGGTGAGGGATTGTAAGAGAGATTGTCATCAGGAAAGTGGAGGCAGAGGAGGAGTTGCAAGATATTGAATACAACCTCCAGAAACTGACATATGGTGTTCGACACATCTCGATTGATGACATTCCTAGGCGTTACCAACGTTGTGACAAACTTAAATAATAACAACAAACAATAATAATTATAATAATAATAAACATCAACATATATATAAAATAAATAATAATAATCAATAATGTCTTTACGAAAATACATGACTCTTAATGAAAGGGTATTCTGCCAAAATATAAATAACGGGCCCTCAATTATAATTTGGACTTATCTTTCAATTTATTCATATTTTATTATCTACGGATATGTGGGTTATTTTAGAAATTACTTAATTGAGAATATCCAACTATGGATGTTACAGTGGTATCAGAGCTATACGGACCTTGGACAACATTATTTACACCTTGTGTAGATTGGGTTTCCCAAAAAATAGGACTTTGTCCTTATAAAAAAAAAGTAAAAGTAACCCCCCAAAAAAAGAGGTAAAAGAAAAGAAAAGAAAAGATAAAAGTTAAAAAAAAGAAGGTAAGAGTGAAACCACATGTGGTTTCTTAAAGCGGATTTGGGTTTGAATATAAAAAGTGCATAATAATAACTACAAATAAGCAAGTGAGATTTGAACCTAGGTAGGGAAGGTAACACTAATTCCTCACAACCACCCAATCTACTCATATTTTACAAAACTATTGGAAAAACAAAAAGAGAAGAAGAATGAAGATTGCCATAAAAAAAGAGAAAAAGAAAAGAAGACAAAAGTGAAGTAAAAACACAGTCACAAACAATGGCACCTACATATTCGAAAATGAAGTCACAGCTACAAACAACAGTGGACGAGTTAGAGAAATATAAGGCGATCAATACAAAGTATGCAAGCTGACGTTCCAAGCATACAAGTATATAAGGCAATCAATACAGGTATATAAGGCGATCAATACAAGTATATACAAGTATATAAGGCGATCAATACAAGTATATAAGTATATAAGGCGATCAATACAAGTATAAGACGATCAATACAAGTATATAAGACTATCAATACAAGTATACAAGTATATAAGGCGATCAATACAAGTATACAAGTATAAGGAGATCAATACAAGTATACTACTTTGCGTACATGGTTCCATCCTGACCTGCATGAGCATCATCTATTGAGAGGTGAGGGATGGTAAGAGAGATTGTCATCCGAAAAGTGGAGGCAGAGGAGGAGCTGCAAGTTATTGAATACAACCTCCAGAAACTGACATATGGTGTTCGACACATCTCGACTGATGACCTTCCCAGGCGTTACCAACGTCACACTGTAGGGGTATCAAGAAGGTTTGGGAAGCTACTCCACAGGGTAGCTCATGCCATCATGTGTTACCATGAGCATGAGGATTATTCCAGAGTGACTTCTGTTTTATAGTATCTACGTTGAAAGCTTCGAAGCTTCATATTTTTTACTTTTTGATGTACTGAAAATTTGATAGTTTCGTATTTTTGGGTATACTGAAAACTTATGGCTTCATATGTTTTCCCTGATATCGGTTGTGTGTGTGTGTGTGTGCGTGTGTATAAAGACCATTTTTTTTACAGAAATGTGTGTATGTGATGTGTTTTGTATATGAATGGATACTTATTATGTGTTTTCATGATTACTATACAAGTGATCAATGTTAAATAAAAATAAAATATGAGCTAAGTACCAATCCAAAACATAACTAGCTAATGAATCAACCACTGCATTCAAATGTATTGGGATATGATGATACAAAATGAACTCAAAAGAGCTCTCTGGAAGACGAACCCTTTGAATCATACGAAGAAGTAAGGTTTTAGAGATGATATAGACTCGGATCAATTGATGTACAACTAATTATGAATATAAATAAACCCTAATCTAACTCACACCATTTTTAAAGCTTCAGTCAATAAACCAATCGCTGCATGATACTCTTGAAGGTTGTTCATGGAAGGACCTAAAAAAGTTCCTCCTGAGCTTACCAAATAATTGGTAGGGGTATAAAGTATCCAAGCCACTGAAAGTATAACGGTTAGAACCATCTACAAAGCCATAGTAGGTGATCATCTATTCATTAAAGCATAACACTATATAAGCAGGATTACCGAAGACGAATCCTACATTCATAACAAAATCACAATCCAAACTACACACAACACACTCTATAAATAATATTTACAAGGTATCTATCCTAGATGGCCTAGGCACAATACCTATTAAGGTAAATCCCATTTTAGGGCTCACCCAAAGGTATCCCATCATTGTGTATCAGTTCATAATCTCCTTTCTCTAAAACATGATTGGCAATGTAAGGCCCATGCCACATGGATTCCAATTTTACACCTCCCAATTTATCATGTTTATGGTCATATGTCAAGACCATATCACCCTCGTTGAAGAGGTGAGGTTGAATAGACTAGCCGTAATGAGATTTAATTCGTCATTTATGCACCTCATTCGCTAAGGTGGAATCTCGATGAGTCTCATTGAGCTTGTTCAAATACAAGAACCATTCTTCCTCTAGAGTGGTATTGAGTATCAGTTCTACAACAAGTTTAAGAGAAGGAATTTCACATTCGATAGGAAGAGTTGATTTCATCCCATACACTAATTGAAATGGCGTAAAGCTAGTGGATTTATTGATGGTGGTCCTATAAGCCCATAATGCAGAAAACAACTGTAAATTCCAACTGTACTTAGCTCATCCTACCATATGTTGAAGCATAGTTTTCAATATTTTGTTGATAGCTTCAACCTAGTCATTGGCCTGTGGGTAGTAGGGTGTAGAGTTATCATGGAGAAAACCTAGTTTGGCACTTAGATCCAACATCTTCTGGTTTTGTAAATGTGAACCATGATCAGTCACGACAGCTTGTGGGACTCCGAAACTAGCGATTATGTGGTTAAACCGAAAAAAAAAGAGGTAGTTTTTCCATCTTCAATGAATGTAGACACCACATCAGCGCATTTTGTGAAGTAATCTACGACTACAATTATGTAACCATGCCTCCCAGCTGAGGTAGGATTACCGTGCATGAAATCAATACCCCATTTCGCGAAAGGACCAACAGAAATGATGGGATGTAACAAAGCAGGGTGGGTGCACTTTTTTTATTGGAAAAGCTAGCAGGGTGCACATTTTTCCATAGCTTCCATACAATCTTTGAATATTGAGGGAAAAAAGTACCCAACATGTAATATTTTATGGGCGGTATCCATCCCACAAATATGACTGCCACAGGCTCTATAGTGGCAATTATTTAACACTAATTCAGCCTCTACATGGGTTAAGCAATGCCACGATAGTACAATGTATCATTGATGATAAGATAATACTTGGCATGATAATGAATATGATGGCTTTCGTCTCGGGTTTCATTCTACAGAAAGAATTGAGTCTGGAGATATAGAATCAAATATCCATACTAGGGATCAGACGTACTAATGAGGAACAAGGATTAATCAGGCAATGAATCAAACGATTGCATATCCTCAATAATACAGGGAAGGTCACACATAAGTTCCGTGAAGACAAGATACTTCTTTGAACTAGATTTTACAAATTTTAACTTGAATTCCTGGAGAATGACAATCCAATGAGAGTATTTTCCCCCAAGCACTTGATGGGTCAAGATATAATACATCGGGTTAGAATTTGCGTACATAGTAGTTGTGTGGAGAAGGATGTAGTGACAAAAAATTTGGACCATGATGACCGTGGACATAGCTTACTTCTCAACATATGAATAACATTTTTCAGAGTCAACAAGACTCTTACTCAAGTAATAAATCACATGTTCCTGTCCGTGTTCATTTGTTTGAACTAGTACCATGCCGATAATAGTTAAAGATGAAGCCACATACAAGGAATAAACCCTAGTATAATTGAGTGGTTGTGACATAGGTGCCTGTGTAATAGCGTGTTTGAGAGTGTCAAATGCACGTTGTGCAAGGTCATCCCGAACAAAGGGCGTGCCCTTTTTTAACAAACACATAAAATCGTGTGTCTTCTCAACATAGTTGCACACAAAACGACGCATAAAGTTTGCCTTCCCTTGCAAACTTTGAAGTTCAGTAATATTGGTAGGTGCTAGTAGGTCCAAGATGGATTTGATATTCAATGGATCTATATGGGTGCCATTCTTGGAAACAATGAATCCAAGCAATCTTCCCATCTCAACACAAAAAACACATTTGTCTGGATTCAACTGAATGTTGTAACAACAACATCTGAGGAAAATGGATCTCATATGATCAAGTTGTGTGAGAGAGTGCAACATATTCATTCTGATACTGGGATCCCTAACATCATTCCCAACTGCTTCAATGATATTTTCAACTAATTTAGGCTTCTGATTCGAAATAGGAGTTGGATCTGGATCTGGATCATCTTGAGCTACAATCTCAATATCAAGATCATGCTAATATTGTTACTCATCTTCTGAAACTGAAATCTTAGACAACATATCATTATCTACAAATGGAGATGAAAGAGATTTTACACCTCCCCTTTCGAATGGTTGTCGAGATTGTGCTGGAGCTAATTATGGAAAAAAGTGTGAGAATTCATATGCCTTGGAGGCATGGTTTGAAACACCCTTTGCTATAATATTCCTAGTTGAGATATCTGATATATCCACCGATTCAGGAGCAAATACAACTTGCTTTGGTGAGCCATTATGTGTCATCTGATAAATATATAACAAATTTGTTGCAAGAGAGGGCACATAGAGTACATTCTTAAACTCACCATGTTGGATTTTAATAGAACCTCTACCTATTGATGGGATCTCTGAATTATCCCCCATATGAATGTTAGGTCCTCCTGAGATATCAAGAGTAATGAAGGATTCTTTGGAGGAAACCATGTGGTTGTATTCTCCAGAATCTATCAAGTAAGCCTTCTACTGAGTGAAGCCTTCTTTCCAAGCCTGGCACCTCTCATATTATTCAATCTGCTCTCCAACTTCAGACATCTCTACACCTTGTGGAAGGGCAATATTGTTATGTTCAAGGAGTGTTGTCAACTGGTCGATGGTATTCTTCATGCATTGGCTCTCTGGATGAAATCCTATCATACAGTATGGACACTTAGTCTTCTCTAATTTCTTCTTTTTCTTGGAACCTAAGGCTCCATCGGAAGATCTCTGACCCTCCTTTGGATTAGAATCAGTGTTTTTGGCCTCATTCCCTTTGTTCTTCCCTCTTGCTTGTGCATTGTTTGAGTCTGTCACTAAGAGTGCTAGGTTCTTGGAAGTTTGAATCACTCCCATTTGAACCTATTTATCTTGCTCTTGTATTAAGGACTCAGCAAAATCATCTAGAGAATGCATCTTCCAATTAGGGATGGAAGCTCTTATGTAATGGAATGTAGAGACAAAGACTGAGTACTCTGAGCCAATCTTGCTCAGTACTAACAACACAAGTTGCTCATATTTCCTCTATAATCCACATTGTTTGCATTGCAGTACTAGTGACTTGTATTTTGTGAAGAATTGTTGAATAGATTTGAAACTCTTGGGATGTAGAGCAATGAGCTCATTCTCCAAAATATGCCCTCGAATCTCATCTTGTTTTCCAAACAAAGATTCAAGCTTTTCCCAAGCTTCCTTCGGAGTCCTTGGTCCCTCAAGGTGGAACAAAATATCCCGGGAGATATGAATGCACATGAATTCGAAGGCCTCATCAAGCCAATTCAAAAAATTGTTCTTCTCAACATACTACTACAGCTCAATTTATCTACCCATTGTCATCCTAAAAAGACCAAGCTTGCGCAAGGATACCTGCATATCTGCCCTCTAATCAGTGTAGTTGAATGTTGTAAGGATTTGGGGTACGAGAGCTGAAGAATCCATCTTTTTGTATGTTGATTAGTCAATTCTTCAAGAAGCTACGTAGGTACCTGCAAATAAAACTACAAAAATAATTCAATTTGCAATCATATGTCAGTTCAAGCCTTTCCACCTTGACATGTACACTTTCTCAGAGTTTGTCACACCTGGATAGTCTTCTATGGACAAAATCCAAAGGGATTAATGTTATGATGATTCCAGGATTTATGTGGAAAATCAGTTGCAGGGATTGGCACCGGTGGCACCAGTGGCACCAATATCATGGTGGCACCAAACTCTAGCAAATGACTCCTAAGTTAGGCATGATGATCAATTAGACTATATATGGACAAGGGAGGATTATTAATCCTAACATTATTCACAAAATTAGAACTTGTGTCTGGGGAACAAAACTCTAATTGGTCAATAGTAACAATCTTCCCTTGGAATGGGAATTTGACCACATGAAATACGGATGATGCAACTGCATGCATAACGTACAACCAATTCCTACCTAGGAGGAGATTGTAATCAAGAGGAACATCAACAACTTCAACATGAATGGACAATTATTTCCCCCCTATTTCGATCAATATAGAGGACATTAATCCATAGGGTTGAAAACCATGACCATCAAAATATTTCAATGTCGTAGGTGAACGGTTAATTTCAGGGGAGCCTACAGCTCTCCAATAAGAAAGAGACCTGACTGAGTTCAAGGCACCTTCATCCAAAATGGTACGATGGACTTTCTTCCCAATTACTTTTGTTGATAGTTGAAAAGATAATTGATGGGAGAGCCTTATCTTAAAGTCATCCAGTTTAAAGGAAATAGCATTGTTATTCTCAACATCCATATCTCCAAGGACTGACACTTGATTCTTCCTCTGTGTAGGACAAGTTTGGAGTACTTCGAGGGTTGACATAGTAGACAGTGCTTAAGCCAAATCTTCAACTGCATTATAGTATTGGGAAACATGTGCACTAGGATTAAATACGGATTTTTGAATTGTACTCTTGGGTGGCCGGAGGACCACATCAAGCACAAGTTTTTCAATGTGCATACCATTGGTAGGAGGAGGGATGGAAGTTGTAGTTTTATCAAATATATTGTTATCATTTTTCTTCTTTAGAGGAGGGTCATAGTTCTAGGATTTGGTTGCAATATCAACTGATTCACTAGACATCATTTTGACCTCATCGATGGAGGATAAGGAAGGCCCATGCAAGGATTGATAGTCTATCAATTTTTTGTTGGGTAGGGAAAGGTTCAGTCAAAACTGCCAGGGTGGAAGTGTTTTTAGGAAATTTACTGACCTCTTCGTGACGAGGACATTGTTTGGTGAAATGATCACCTCCACATATAAGGCAAGGGAATTTTTCATTTTTCTTATTTCTAGATTCGACATCTATATTTTTCTTTTTATTACCTTCCTATTGATTCTCATATTTCTTGTAATTGTTTCTTCCTTTCTTCTTCATTCCCGAAGATTCTAAGGATTGAACCACATTCACTTTGGTAGAAACAACTCGAGCAGAAGAAGTCTTGGGATTTGTAACAATATGGATAGTAGATGAAGCAAGTTGGTTTTGTTTTTTTGAGGATTTGGTCGACGACTGTGTCTATACATAACCCAGTATTCCATCGACAGGTGGCTCTATTGAATGTCTTGAATGGTTTGAGGTAGGACGAGGAGCGTTTGAGATCAAATCATATAGAGTGTCTGACTAGGAATAAACCCCAAGTCTAGGTATTAAGCATTGTTAATGGCTTAATCATCGATAACATCACCTCCCAAGGAAACATTTGTTGATGTATTTGTAACTTCGGAATGTATTCACTTGTATATTTAATGTATTGTACCCCGATGTTTATTCCGGGAAGTATCTGTAATGTAATTGAGTCATGTCATGCCCCAATGTTCCTATCGGGAGGTTCTATAATGTAAACAAGTCATGTCAAGTCATTGTGGGTAACCCTCCTATTGTTCAAGGGTTAAATTCCTCGCAATTGCGGGGCCCTAGGGTTATTAGACTCTCCTAGTCAAGTCGGCCCTAGTGAGTCATTGTCAAGTCAGGAATTAGTATAAATAGAGAGTGAGCCTCTCTATTTATCACACACTCACTCACACTCAGTTGTAGTGCATAGCTGAGGAAGAAGAAGTTGTTGGGGCTAGAGAGAAAGAGGCTACTGCTGTTGGGATATCATCTTACTATTTTTGGGGCTTTTCTTTTGGTGTTGATTCTATCTCTGAGGAACTTGTGGGGTTTTCTCCTTTATGGTTTCCCCGAGGAAATTCTTTGTGTTCATTGTCTTATGTGTTTGATTGGTGTGCTTGTTATTCTCTCAGTTAATATCCTAAGTTAATGCTAGCTTAAATGATAAAAATATAACATGGTATCAGAGCTAACCTGAGAAGAAGACACTGTGCAGCTACAAAAACTAGGGCTTCCTACTTTTTGGATCTCTCTCCACATATTTTCAGAAAAAGAATGTTGAGCTGACTCTCCTCCCCAGGGTGCATCTTTCTGTCGAAGCAGAATCTGATTCTGAGCATTTTCAGTTTTTGACCCGACACTATTGCTGGAAATTAGGGCTTTCCACAGAAGTGGAATTTTTTAGTGAGCCTAAGCCTGGATTGATCTCCTCCTCGAAATCAAAGCTTAGAGATCAAGATCAAAGCTTTTGGTTGGATAGAACTCCGAGAAAGTCAAACCCTAATCTGCACCTGAACTAGCACTACAGAAATTCAACTCCAGATCCAGATCCAACATCTTAACCTGGTAAGATCTAAATATTTTGTATTTCCATTTGAGGTTCTTAGTGAAGATGTCTCATCATACCAAGCTTGATGAAAAGCTTGAGCGGGCTGATAACTTCCGAGCCTGGAAGTATAGGATCTCCCTGGTCCTGGAAGAAAATGAGTTGGACTCCTACATCAATGAGGAGATTCCAGTTCCAGGGGGAGATGAGGCTAAGGCCTTACACAATAAGAAGTTGGTTATGGCTAAGAGGATCATTGTTGATTCAATCAAGGATCACCTCATACCACAGGTGTCCTCCCTAAAGACACCTAAAGCTATGTTTGATTCCCTAACCAAACTGTTTGAAGGAAAGAGCATAAACCGAAAGATGACTTTGAGGAACCAGCTAAAGAATGTGAAGATCCAGAATGCGGAGACCATAGAGTCATACTTCACAAGGGTCTCCCAAATCAAAGAACAACTTGAAGCAGTGGATGAAGAAGTGGAGAATGCAGAAATTGTAATGACCACCTTGAATGGTCTCCCTAGGACATGGGACTCTTTCATTCAAGGGATCTGTGCCAGAAAGAACCTAGTCAAGTTCAACAGACTATGGGAAGAATGCTCTCAAGAAGAAGCTCAGATAGCAGCTCGAGAAGAAAATATGGGAAGTGAAGATCAAGCTCTCACAGTACAATCCAAGAAAACCAGAACTAGCCACCACAGAGGTAAGCGCTCTCTCCAAAGGAGTAACTTTAGAAATCCTAGAGATATGTCTAAGTACATTTTCTATACATGTGATGAAAGAGGACACTTTGCTAGAGATTGTCCTAGAAACAAAAGTAGCTCTCAAAAGAAGAAGGGAAACAAGAGAAGACATCATGCTCATGCTGCAGAGGATGATGAACCTTCCACAAAGAGAACCAAACAAGATAGTGATGATTCTTCAAGTGATGAAGAATATGTTCTGATTTCCGCTCTCACGGGAACTATCACACATGGTAACAATGATTGGCTTATAGACAATGGTGCTTCCAAACATATTATAGGATTCAAGGAATCCTTTGTGAAACTATCTAAACATGAATCACCTCACAAGGTGAAACTTGGAGATGACTACCAGTATCCAATAAAAGGTAGTGGTGAATCCTCATACAAGCTAGACTCTGGAAAGTCTATCAAGATGAAAGATGTATTGTTTGTACCTGGACTAAAGAAGAACCTCCTCTCCATATCTGCATTGGATGCAAAAGGAATGAGGGTTGCATTTGTAGATGGCCAAGTCCTCATGTGGCCAAAGGGAAATTCTTTTAATGATGCAATAGTGATTGGGGAACAAGAAGGAGGACTATACAAATTGAAGGGCCAGCCAGAACAAGATTTGGTTCATGACTCGATAGAACCAAATGAGATTTGGAATAGAAGGATTGCACATGTTCATTACAAAGCACTACCGCTTGCAAGCAAAGTTGTTGAAGGTCTCCCAGAAATGCAGACAAAACATGAAGGTGTATGCAAATGATGTGCGAAAGGGAAGAACACAAAGAAGACATTTCCAAGTAGCGAGAGCAAGGCAAAAAGAATCTTGGAAGTCATCCACTACGATGTATGCGGTCCAATGTCATCCAGTTCACTAAGCGGGTATGTATACTATGTTTCTTTGATTGATGATTTTTCTAGAAAGACATGGATATACTTTATGAAGAATAAAGATGAATTATTCAACAAGTTCAAGGAATTCAAAGCCTTGATCGAGAACCACATAGAAAAGAAGATCAATACCTTTCGATCAGATAATGGTGGAGAATTCACATCAAATGAATTCAAAGAGCTATGCAGAGACTTAGGGATTAAGAGGGAGTTATCCACTCCATAAAATCCACAACAAAATGGGATTGCAGAAAGAAAGAATAGAATGATCATGGAAGCAGCAAGGGCCATGATTCATGATCAAGATCTTCCCATGCATCTATGGGCAGAAGCTTCTAGAAAAACAGTATATGTACAGAACTGTACTCCACACAGAGTACTCGAGAACAAGACACTTGAAGAAGTCTTCTTCGACAAGAAACCAAAAGTCAGCCATCTCAGAATATTCATATGTCCTGTATACATACACATTTCAAAAGAAAAGAGGACGAAGTTAGATCCCTCAGGAAAGAAGGGTATATTTGTGCGATACTCTAAAAGCTTGAAGGCTTATAGAATACACTTCCCAAGATTCAAGAAGATTGACATTAGTAGAGATGTAACATTTGACAAAGATTCAGCCTACATCAAATCCAGGAAGAGACCGGCTGAAGAACCTGAAGAAATAGAAGCACCCAGAATTCATGATACAACCATGAACGAAGAAATTCAAGAAGAGGATCGAGAATTAGAAGAACCTCAAGAACCTGTGGATCCACCTCATGAGAATAATCCTCACAAGAGGAAACCTTCTTGGGTACGTGAAATTATCGAAGGTGTAGAAAGATATGGAGCTTCAGAAGAAACACACAGAGGAAGGAAGAGAACTAGGTCATGCTCTAGTTATGTAGCCCTGCTATGTGACATTATTGATAAAGAACCTTCCAACTATGAAGAAGCGGTAGAAAGGAAAGAATGGAAGGATGCTATGATCGAAGAGTATCAATCGATCATGAAGATGATGTTTGGGATGTTGTCCCAAGACCAGAAGGGAAGTCCATTGTAACTTCCAAATGGATCTACAAGATGAAGCATGTTGCAGATGGCAGCATAGAGAAATATAAAGCAATATTCGTGGTTCGTGGCTTCTACCAGAAAGAAGGAATAGATTATGAAGAAACTTTTACACCTGTAGCCAGATACAGTTCCATCAGATCGGTACTTGCTCTGGCTGTAGTAATGAAATGGATGTTGTTAGAACCTCTTTTTTTCCATTTTTAATACATTTGTTTATGTTTTGAAACTTGGTTTTATTCATTTCTCCTAGAAAATTTGTTTCTTAGGATAGTTTGAATCTTTTTCCTTTAATTTTCATGTTTATATGATTTCTTAGTTTTATTTTTCAAATTTTGGTTTGATTTATTAGAATTCATAGTTAGAGGGCTTATAGAATGTTTATATGAATTAAAAGGTCTTAAAAAATAGCATAAAATCTTGATTAAGGTTCTCTAACCAAGGTTAAACCATTATCATGAGTTTTATTTTTGAAAATCATTAAAGCAGACTTTCTTGTAGCGCAAGCCTAGAAATATTGCACACGTGCGCTGCAAGAAAGTCGCGCAGTTCAAAAATCATCATTTTTGGGTCATATTTTTTGAATTCTCACACATGAGATGTCATTCATACTGGGTTGATGGATTTGATATGTGTTTCCTTTAGAATGATCATTGTGACAGGTGTGAATACGTCAAGCAAATCATCATGAGGGCGAGTCGCGGTAGTCTGTTGCAAAGTGATGGAATAATGATGGTTAAACATAATGAGACAAATGCACCTTGAATCTCGTATCCCCTGAAGTGCACGTAGAGCAGATGAAGTTCATGGCAAAGAATCAGCAGTGTGTAATCAAATTTTGAAACAGGGAAAAAAACTAGGGCTTTAAGGAGCGGTCGTTTGGAGTTATCGAAGTGGTCAGAGAAGATTGAGGAATGCAATTGGACACCTGATAGTGAAGAAAATACGATTCCAACACCTGGATTCATCACTTTGACAGGTAGGTTGCGAATCGTTACCAAAGTTCATGACTTTGGGTTTTTTCTAAGCAGAGGACTAATGACAGAATTGATTGAAGATTATTAGTTTATAAACCTAATTCATACTAAATGACGAATTCTCTGTCAATGGAATTAAGCATTTATCAGTATAAACAAGAGAGTTCATTTTAGGGTTTTAGGTTTCCCAATGCAACATTGTCTATCAGACTGTCAAGACTTGAAGAGATTCAGAGTTTGTTTTATTGACAGAAGCTATTTGACAATTGTTCAAAATGAAAAGAAGTGGTAAGACTAATAGAGCAGAACATTCAGACATGAGCTGGGTTCAAACTTTTCCAGATTGTGCAAAACTATTTTCAGAGGCAGGGTGGTTAGTCTTTTTTGAAAGAATTGAAGGTTATCACTGAGAAGTCTCTTATAAATTCGCTAAATTTTTGGATAAGGATATGGTGTCTTTTAATACCTTGAAGTTTAAACTGACCAGGGAATTGTTAGCAGAAGCTACAGGGATTTTAGATGAGGGTGAATACTGGTTTAAAAAAGTGCCTTTCACTTTTGATGCTCATAGATATCTACTTCCAGATGTAGTAGCAGATTGGGGAAAGGGGGTACCTATTCAAAAATTTAAACCAGAATGGATAGAGCCTATCAAAATCCTACAAATCTATATCACTTATGAAGGGAGATTTGCTTTTGTTTTTAAGTATCATTTTAGATTCCTTCAACGTCTCAGTCATGAATCCAAAATGAATCTTCCATTCTTCTTCTTGAAAAGTTCTTCTTCTTGAAAAGTTTACAGAAGATGTCTAGCAGGGTGAAAGAACAACAGGATCACACCAAACAATCAGTATTTCATCATGGGCTTATTAAACTAGTCATAAGCACTGTACTTCAGAAAAGAGAGAATACATGGGAATATTTCCTATTTTGGTCTGGTTTCCAAACAGAGAAGGAAGAGCAGTCCCAGAAGAGACAGTTAGATAAAGGTCAAAATTTGATCAAGAAACTTAAAAAGAAAGTCATAGTCAAGAATGAAGAAAGTGGTGAACCAGGAAAATATTTGAACCAAGAAGATGAAAACATTGAAATTGAACAGCAAATTAATGTTGAAGAAAACAAAGTTTCAAAGTCAGAAGTGAAGGAAATTGAGCCTAAAAAATATGCTTTGCCTGTGGAATTGAATCAAGGTGTAGAGGAAGATGTAAAAGACCAGAAGCAGATTCCTATTACAGTACTCTCTACATAAGAGGAAAGGTCATTATCTAATGAAACTGGGGTTCATATCAAACAAGATATACATACTCATGCTGAAGAAGAGATAATATCACGACGGAAGAAAATGAAAGTTGTTGAACTAGCTTCAATTACACATCAAGGGAAATTTTTGAAAATGTTAGGAGAGGTTGGAGCAGTTTGGAGGCCCAAGACAAGGCCAAAGAACAAACTTAGATTAAATATGAAGAAGTTGTTAAACCCTAAACTTGATGAAAAGAAGATTACAGTAATAGAAGATTCCTCATCTAAGGAGAAATTAGAAGACAGTGAAGATGAAAACAAAAAGGTTATGAAGGGTAAAAAACAAATAGTTTCAGAAGATAAACCAGTTTTCACTGATACCAAGATCTCAGAAATATTCATGGAGGTTCGAGAGAAGATGGTTCTAGAACATCATCAAAATGATTTAAAGAGCCCTTGTATAAAGAAAGGAGAGGTGGCTAAGAAATCAGCTAAGTGCAGTATTGAAGCTGAAGAGTATTCAGAAATTCCAATGACCTTGACAGAGCATATGGAAGAAGATGAAGAAATTTTTAGGAAGCTAAAAATCCCTTGGATACCTGAAGGAATGCAGCCAGTGTTAGAAGGAAAATGCATTGATTCTGAAAATGAAAATTTGCAAAGGAGTATCAAGCAATACAAGCATCAAATTGAGTACCTGCATGAAAGCAATGAAGGATTAGTGACTGCAAATAAAAGACTAAAAGAAGATCTGGAAGAAGTAAATAGTCACTATCAGGAATTGATTTCAGTTTCTAAAGAAGCTTTAAAAAGAAAGAGACAGACAGAGAGCCTGTTTATAGAATTAAAACAAACTATTCAAGAATTGACACAGCAAAATGAGGAGCTAAAAAAAAGAGTTGCAGATTTGGAAGCAAATCACCAGAAGGCCAGAAGGGAAGCCCAGGCTTTAGAGGGAATTGCTCTTTTAGCAGAGGTAACAAAAGACTTGTAAAAGTACTTTAAGAAGAGCAGTTATTAGTTAGTTTGAAAAAATTACTTCATTTTTGTATAATGATAGTTTATATTGAACAATTCAATGGATGACCTAAAAGTAGATTTGGTTTAGTTATGTAACTGTTTTTGAACGAACAAGATAAATGTGAGTCTGGGAAAGCACCAAGGGTTCAATTTTTGTTGCAAGGGGAGGCTATCAGGCTGTGATTCATGAGCTAAGTGTAAAAACTCTTATGTGTTTTTTATGACTGAATTATGAAATATATGCAACTATAAGCCCTTTTTAGACTATTGACTAGTTTCATTTCTGATTTGTGTTAATCACTCAGTTGGTATACTCATTTCCTGTTTAAGGTTTTTATGCATGAAATGCTTGTTAACTGTGGGTGAAAATCAGTACTATGATTATTGTGTTTAGATTATAGTTTATATGTTATGCATCTCAGTCTTTCAAATGCTCATGATTTAGTGTTTTCTTTGGTATTATGAATTTTCTGCCCTCTTGTCTACAAACTGTACAACCAAAACCCTAGAAAAACCTTTTTTACTTAATTGTGTTTATTGAGATTGTGTTGGCTTGTTCTTTCATAGTCTGAGAACAATTTCTGGCACAAACAGATGCCAAGACTACTTTCTTGAATGGTGTAGTGGAAGAGGAAGTGTATGTAGAGCAGCCACTCGGTTTTGAGACACATGACAGGGAGTCTCATGTGTGTAGATTGAAGAAAGCCCCGTATGGTTTGAAACAAGCACCAGGACATGGTACGGTAGAATTGATGGCTTTCTATCCAGTTTTGGATTTACCAAAAGTAAAGAAGATTCCAACCTTTACTACAAGGTTGAAAAAGGTAACCTAGTGATACTCCTATTGTATGTAGATGATCTGTTTGTAATAGGTATGGATGGGTTGATTACTAATACGAAGAGGAAGCTTGCTGCTGAGTTTGAAATGAAAGACTTGGGTATGATGCACTATTTTCTAGGCATGGAGGTGTGGTAGAATGCAGATGGAATCTTCCTTGGACAAGGGAAGTATGGAGTAGAGATCCTGAAGAGGTTTGGGATGATGGACTGCAAGGCCATAACCACACCTATGGCATCGAACCTGAAGATATTGAGTGATGCTTCATCAGAAGTGGTTGATGCTATGATGTATCATCAGATGATTGGGTCCTTGATGTACCTGACAAACACGAGACCAGATATTTGCTTTGTCATGAACACCTTGAGCCAGTTCCTGACATATCCGAGACATGTTCACTTGATTGTTGCAAAGCATATTCTGAGGTACCTAAAGGGTACAGTTGATTATGGGATCAAGTACAAGGAAAATTAAAAGATTAACCTGGAGGGTTATGTTGATTCAAATTGGGTAGGCAATGCCATCGATAGGAAGATCACTTAAAGATGTTGCTTCAGTATGGGATCAAGTGTGATCTCTTGGTTTAGCAGGAAGCAGTCCTATGTGTCACTGAGTATAGTTGAAGTAGAGTATGTTGCAGCTTGTTCAGCTAGTTGCGAGGTAGTGTGGCTGAGAAAGCTACTGTCTGATTTATTTGATCTCCAGTTGGATGCTACTTGTATATATTGCGATAACCAGAGTTGTGTGAAGTTGTCGGAGAACCTGGTGTTCCATGACAAGTCGAAGCATATCGAGATCAAGTATCACTATATCAGGGATATGGTGCAGAGAGGAGCAATGAAGCTCCAGTATGTCGCGATGGACGAACAGATAGCTGATGTGTTGACGAAGCCATTGGCCAGAGTGAAGTTTGAGTAATTCAGGGAGAAGCTTGGTGTTCTCCAGATCGAGGTTCCCTCCAAAGGGAAATGATGAGTCGTGGAGCCATTCTGACATGGTGATAGCATTAGGTTCCTTCCATGGTCAAATGTAAGGGCTGAGCCATTCTGTCATGGTGAGAGGATTGGTTCCTTCCATGTTAGATGTGAGTGCTGAGCCATTATGATTTGACTGTAGGATTGGTTCCTACATGATCATATATAAGTGTTGAATGCCATTCTTGGAATGGATGCACCTGGTCAGTTACCAGGAATACTTAGCTTGGTGTTGAGTTTCCATTCTCTAGGAGAATGGAGGCACCTAGTCAGTTACCAGGAATCCTCAGTCTGGGACTGAGAGCCCTTTCGATGTGGTTTGTTCACACATGGTTGGATGTAAGTGTAGAGCCCTTCCGATGCGGTGTGTTCGCACATGGTTGGATGTAAGTGCAGAGCCCTTCCGATGTGGTGTGTTTGCACATGGTCGGATGTAAGTGCAGAGCCCTTCCAATGCGGTGTGTTCGCACATGGTCGGATATAAGTGTTGACCCATTCTGGTGCGATGTGTTTACACATGGTTAGATGTGAGTGCTAGGCCTTTCTGACAAGATGAGGTCAAATGTGAGTGTTGGGCGGGCCATTCTTACTTAGGGTCAGATATAAGCGCTGAAGACCTACATGAAGGCTAGGCCTACAACCAGCATGAAAAAGGGTTGGATCTATAAAACTTCCTGTGATGAGAAGAATCAAGAGATATTACCATTCTGAGATAGCACCAATGATGATGATCCATATGTGATGATGATCCAGACTTAATGATGATCAAGATCAAGTGATGATCCAGATTTGATGAGGCAATTCTATATACCACTTCGTGATGACCCCCATGAGATTTCTTTGAAAAAGTCTCAAACAGGTGGAACCATCCATTAGAGAGTTTGACGAACACCATAACTCATAATTCATTACGTGGTTTTTGGGGTCTTCACCAGGTTTGCCGTCAAATTTTGATATATCCGCACGTAAATTTACAAGAATAGATGGCCATGAAGGATCATGGTGAATAAGATCGTTAATCAATCGTGACAAATATGACAGATCAAGCATAGCAAGAAATGGTAATTGTTGATTGGGTTACAGGTGCTGGTGATATTGGTAAGGCATCTAAGTACTAGTAGGGTCGTAAGAAGATTGATAAATGGGTGTCGATGATCCTAAAATAATAGGTTGGTTTGGTGGTGGTTGGTTTCCAAATGATCCTCCTGATGGTCCTCTAGGTGGTGGGCCTCCAGTTGGATGACCTCTGGATGGAATACCTCCAGGTGGGCCTCTATATGGTGGATTTCCAGGTGGTGGACCTCTAGATGGTGAACCTCCAAGTGGTGGACATCTAGGTGACTCTCCAGATGGCGTACCTCCAGGTGACCCACCAAATGAATTTGCAAATGGCCTTCCATAAGTGGGGAGATTCATCCAACTAGGTTGCCCCCATGGGGTATTATTGTTACTGGGATAATGAATCCTAGGAAAAACATTTACCAAGGCAATGGGTTGATAATTCTGATTAACCATTGCGGGTTGATTCCCTGGGTAAGTGTAACTCCATGTAGGTTGATTAAACATGGGTTGAACCCATGAGGGTACGTTGACTATCAACAGCCCTAAAGCAACACTCTGCCCAAGATTTAAATTAGTTTTCCTGGTTGTTGAAACAACTTTTTCCGGGGGTTGCCCCCCAGTCATAGGGTTTGTAGGAGAACTAGGGACATATGAGAGAGTTTGAACAGGTAGGGTAGGGATAGAAGGTTGACCTAGATTGCAAGAAAATACACTTTGAATCAGTATTCCTAATACAGTAGCAATATAAGACTGAACAGGGGCATGGTATTCAGGAGTGGTTATTTTTGAACGGTTAGGTAAAGGAAAGAGACTCCTTCTTCTTATGTTCTCCCCCTTTGTGCGCAAATTGGACACCATTTCACAGATGGGCCTAAAAAACTCATCATTCAGTAATAATAATCTTGGGTTTGGCGGGCCATAATATAAGACAAAGCAATAGTGTCGTATTCATAAATAATTTGTCCCAAGGAAGACTCCCAAAACAGAGCAATTGAACCAAATTCGGATGCCACGGGGTCATCTAATAGCTGGGAAAACACCCAATCTTGTATACTAGAATGGCCTTACATAGGGAAGTGAAAGGTTGAATGATGTGAAGCAAGAAATTGTACTAGTACCGAGGTAGAGGTAGATGGATTCTCAAAGGATGAATACTCTTCTCTGGATTTAGCGGTCGAAAATACCTTCTACAGATGGATCAGTTGTGACAGGTTAATCCATGGTTACCCCTTATCTTTCCAGGGTAGGAGGAAACTCAGGTGGTAAACCCTGCAGCCATTGAGATATCCTCACAGGTGACTCAGCCAGAATGGTGGCTACGTGTTTTACTCTAAAGGACTTCTAGTCAAAAATATCACACACAAACAATACTACACAAGATAAGGTCATAATCAAACTTAAGTGATAAGAGGGGATGAAAAATCCATATCCTCACTAGAAGTGTCAAGTTGTTGCAAATCATGATATACCATAGGGTCCAACAGTAAAATGCGACAAGGAGTATTGGGACCATACCTAAGCTATCGCTCAATTTTATCTTGATGGTTAGTGAATGTTTGTGGAGTGTGTATTAATTGCAAGTTTAAATGATATAAATGCAATGCAATTTTCTTTTTGATGAATGCTATCTAGGGAAAAGGAGATAACTTTTCCTTTCAAGTAATAAATGAAAACACCATGAAACTTTAACAACTCATTCTTCAAGCTTCAAAAAACTTTAGACAAACAAAACCTCTCAATGCTAGTCCTAAAGAGACCTCTAACATTAAAAGAAACAGCTCCTTAATGCCTTAATTTCTATGCTTTTCTAAAAAAAATCAAAATAATAACTACTAATCTATGTGATCAATCATATTCAAAACACCTAATCAAATAAAAAGTAACAAATCTAACTTTTTCTTTTGTTTTTTGATGTATTTTTTAGAAAAAGGAATGCAAAGAACAAAAAACACTCTAAAAAGCACAAGAAACTACAATATTTTTTTTCTTTTTATGGATATGGAAATAGTTTTAAGACATCTAAATGCAAACTCTAACACCCAAGACTGGAACTTCCAAACACAAATCACTCAATTTAAAGCCTTTACTAAGATAACTTTTCAATATTTTGACTCAAAAAATACATTTAGGCTAAGTACACACTGTCAAACCTGTCAATAAGCATAGCAACAAAATGACAAAACCCAAACCAAACAAAAAAATACAAAAGAGAAGCTCTAGAGTTGGAGATGGCCTACCTCACTGCACTCTATAGGGTAGAACCAGGGCATCCCCTAGGGGTTGACACTCTTTTCTCTCTTGGAGCTACTGTCGGTGACGCACTGTCTTTGGGATAAAGACATAGGCGGTGCACTATGACAAGAGGAAAAAGGATTTAAACAAGGGTCATCACTCTATCAAAGCGACCCAGGTGCATCGACGGATCTAGAGAACCAAAAAGAAGATAAAACCTTTAGCATAAGAAATTACAAATCAAACTGGAATTCACCGAGTGTAAACATTGACCTGAGGAGGCAAATTGAAATGTCCTTAAGATGAATTTCACACCTTAAATCTTCAAATGAGAAAGAGAGAAATTTTTGAGAGATTGTAATCTAAAGCAAAATTAAAAAGCATAGATATGATTAGAGTCCCTAGTATGGTCGCTAGTTTTGTTATCGAAAATTCTCAATCGATGCGGACAAAGATTGCTTCCCTAGTCTACATGGGGCAGATCTAGAACAAAAGACTCGCAACAATACATCCTCTCCATATATTGTTAAATTACTTGAATTTGAAGCTTTCTTACCTCAACAATGAAGGTAGTCCTTGCCTTGTGGATTCTCTTACGATCAGTTGTACCTACAAAAGAATGTAAGGAACAAGATATAATAGTGAAAGCAACAAGATAATTCAATGATCTATACTAAAGATCAAGGAGAAAAATAATGAATAACTGAGGTTAACACATATCATTAATGGGAAAGGGGAACATATTTTTATTAACATACTAAGAGAATAAAACAACAACCAAAGCCTTCATGTTGAATCTTTTTTCTCACAATGCCTTTTGACTCACAACCACAAGCTGTACAAATCTCACTCACAAAGTCAGACTCTTTTCCTCCTATGCCAGCAATCATTTCAGCAGCATAAAGGTGCTCTCTTGGTCCTCTCCTATCATGGTCCATGAAGCTTGTATATATTCTAAAGGTCCTCTCTTGGTCCCAAAGGGGTAGAGATTCTTTGGGAGGAAGGTGAGTGATCATCCCTAAAGGCTAGGGGTACGAATGCCACCAAATCCAAGAAGTTGGGATAAGCCTCCACGAAGACTTTCGTCTAGAAGGTTCTCAAAATAGTTTTTTCCCATTTAAACGATGCTGGCGCTTCTTATGCACTAGTAGGAGGTGTCGATGCTCCATGTCCTCAGTAAATAAGTGTCACTGACACACCTTGTCATTAGGAAAGAGGTGTCAGGATAGGCTAATGCTCTATGTCAGAATGAAAAGGGCATCATGTCTCTTAAAACTGAGCAATAAGATCCTCCAAAAGGTGTTTTGGCCAGGAAACTTCGGGGAATTGAAAATAAGGACAAATTTTGGGTGTAAAAACAGTCCTTAACCACTAAAGTAATCTTCCTTCTCATTCTTGTAGCTAGTTGCACCATTTTGTGATTAGGAAATTTATTGCTTTCTAACTTGCATTTTTCAACCAAATTAGCATTTACATAGTTGTAAGAAGCTCAAGAATCAATCAGAATTGAAATTGGAAAATTATTTAGTTTACCTTCAATTTCAATCATTTATGATTGGTGGTTTTCCTCATGATTGTCCAAGGGTGCATATATATGAGGAATGCTTCTAGCAACATCTTACACTATGATGGATTCATGCACATTTTACATACTAGCATCATTATTCTTCCTCTCAAGACATTTATTGAGATAATGGTCACCTCCACATTTCCAACATTTAACCTACAACGTCATCTTTTGTACTATGGATTTAGTCACCCTTGAGTCACCTTTTAGAATGGGTTGGTTGAAAGGGTTTTACTAACCTTGTTTATTATCATGAAAGTTAAATCCTTTTTCCTCTAATCATGCTTATCCTTTAGTTTACCTTTCCAATTATTATGCAAATCCTACTTACTCTTACCTTATCATACATACATTTAGCCTTTCGTATGCATTCTTTCAATGCACAAGGCTCATCATAAGTGATTTGGTCCTCATAGAACAATGGTAAACCAATGAGGAATGGTTGGATCTTAACCTTTTCTTCTTCAATTATGTCCACATAAGGGCCTAATAGTTCTAGGAAACTTATCTCATACTCTTCCATCGTCAGATTTCCTAGTTTGAGTTCAAATAATTCTTGCATTTTCTTATCATAGTATTATTGTGATAGGTACTCAAGCTTCAAATGCCTTTCAAAACACCTACATGAAATTTTCTTTTCATCCAAGTTTTCTACCCGCTTCAATTGCTTCCACCACATGTAAGATTTTCCTTGAAGATTATAAATAGCTATACGAGCCTCTTGATTATTAGAATAGTAACGTAATTGCAACTATTTCTTCATTTCTAGAAGCCAAATCTCTATAATTTCTCCAAATTCCCCCCCATGAAATATGGAAGGTTTAAGCTTCCTGAGGTCACCCTGTAATGCATTCCCATTACTCTTTCTCTTTTGATGCCCTATAGGATGAAGATTATGCCATATTTCAGGTTCCTCATTCCCACAATGAATTCCCATCGAATGATATCGGAAATGAAACCCCTTTTTGTTTTCATACATATCCCTAAAATGCCAGTATCTATCACAAATTCCTCTATTAATTGATTCTTCTCCTTCCCTTCTTACTACTGAAGACAAATGTTGCATCTGATTTTGTAATTGATCCAGACTCTGCATCACTTGTTGATTTATTTGGTTTTGTTGATCCAAACTCTATAGAATCTTTCCATTCCCAAACTATATGTCTTTCAAATTTATGAACACTTCCATGGATCCCATCTAAAACTTATGACCATTGGTTTATGTTCTTTGTATACCCATGCCAACTTCTTCACCAAACTTGGACATTGCAGGCTCTTTTTCCATATTTATCGCTTTCCTATTACACTAGCAATCCATCCATGATTGTTAGTTCACATTAAGATTCCTATACATATCATAATTTACATCAAAATATTTCATACAAGAAATTTTACAAGAACTTATAAATTCAATAATTACCATTCCGTGTAAATCAAAGCAATACACACATGCTAAGTGTTGAAACCTTAGCTCTAATACTAGTTTGTAATGCACCCACACGTTACACCTCTACACAGATAACAATTTGTAGCTTAAAACAAACATATAACAGTTACAAAAGGCTCTAGAACTATTTTTTTTTATTTAAAACATAATAAGTGCCACATAACAAAATTATTTAGTGGAATCTTGGTTAATTAAATCGATTTGAACAAACAAAGTTGAACAAGGTTTCCTACCGGACTATTGCAACTTCAATTAAATAAATAGTAAATTAAAACAACCCCAATAAGTAAGGTCTGCCTTCCGAACTTGTTCGTGCTCTCTTGACATTACCGACGTCAGAAGTTGGAAATTGACACCGCTAATAGGTTTTCAATGCACAGTTCTGAGTAGCCCTCCCTGACGCGTATTAGACATCAAAGCAAGGAGGTCTTCGCCTTCTCCATTGGCTAGACAACATGCCATGACGACCCTTTTCACATGCCAACCTCGACGTCGATGCAACATGTCGTTCTTGATCTCGACGCCTTAATTTCTGCAGTGGATGGGTAACATAAAAACTTAATATGTTGATCCCAATGTCGACACGTTGGCATCATCACTACAACAAACACATGCAAAAAAAAAAACAATGAATATTTTGATATCGACATTGCGACGATGACATCGACACATCAACACTCTAGTAAACATAAATTAACTTAGCTGATTCCAAACACTTAACACTTAGCCATTTTAGGAAAATGATGAATGCATGAGAAAGGGTCTAAGAATTAAATTTTTTTGCCTCAACATAGCACTACAACATATACTGATTCAACACATCCATAATATACAATTAATATTTCCATTACTTTCAGCAATTTGAAACTGTAATGTTTCTTCCTACAAGGAATTTCTATCCTATTAGAGAATGAATTCATCTGGATAGAGGTATTATAACTCTGAAAATGGTTTCAAGACCAAGATAACCATCATGGTTCATTTGCACAACTCATTATTAAGACATGCTTTCACATGCATAAACAATCTTTATGCAAATGTGAATAAATCGTGAAAACATGAACTTCATCAATATTACAATGATATCCTAACTGATTTTTTTCATTCAATTTTACCTGAAATGCACATACAAAGTAATGGTCGTCTTATAACTTTTCTCATAAGTTGGTTAAAACTGAGAACATGTTAATAGTTAAATATCAGGCTATAACTCTCTGCTTCATTCTGGGTTTAAATTTAAACACTAGGAAAACTGAGAATGTTTAATACTTATCATACATGTAGGAGGCTTGGAAAACACCATCCTAACCTTATTTAGCACTCAAGAAGGTTTTCAGGCTCGTTGCCTCATTACTTGGTTTGTATAATTGATAACCAAAGCTTACTGCAACCATTTAATCTAGTTGATAATGCTTAAAGACTCCAACAACTCTCAAACAAATCATTTAATTAACTACTAATCCAAACTGTTCAAGCAGGATTATAACCATGAACAACATACAGTTTGTTTCATTAGACATTATATCAATTCAAAAAAAATCGTTAGGTTATGAAAATGTATTTCAACTTTAACCCATTACTCATTGCGACTATAATTCTATATTCACTTAGGAATTCAATAGAACCACTGCATTTACTTCAAGTACATTCCATACATGGAAATTTAAACACGAAACAATATATTAATTCCAACATGATTTAACATTGCAAAATAATCAATATTTATTTACCAACAATTAAAACTCGCGAAAACATTCGAATTGGGCAACTGATTGTGTGTGAGGTACACTCCACCCAACCATAGGTAACTATGCTAATTAATCTCTCCGCAAAACACCACCCTCGAGCTGAGACCCAAGCATTCACTGGTTGGGTTCCTCACCAGCCCACTAATTTTTTTCAAAGGATAACTCATTGGCAATCAAGATAATTATTTTACAACCAATTCCATGCCAAACAATGCATTCCACCTTCATAGATTCCTTATGTCAGCACAACTATGAGACACATCACTGTTCACAATGCTCAAAATTCCACTAAGGTAGTTTCATACACCGTTTTCCATTTCATTGGGACATCAAAAGGAAAATGGGAAAACAACTTCAATAGGAAAGATCCCTCAAACAGATTCACAGTTCAGAATGTGGTTTAGGTTGAAGTTGTGTTTCACTTAGACTCTTACATGGGCATAGACCGATTCTTCTATCTCTTCTATAACGAATGGTTTCCTTCTTTGACCCCCCCCCCTCGAGGACAAAATCCTTCATCCACCAGACCGAACTGCTCAACCTTTTTCCTTTCCCTCGATGACAAATTATCCTCCTAGGATGGAACATGCTGCCAATTTTGCTTGCATGCATCTCCTAAGGGCATGTGGAGCAATGCTTGACCCTTTTCTATCCTTGATACTTATCAACCTTAATCACAATGAATAATTAAACAATTTTTTAAGTTAATCAAAGTGGATTACGTTTAAATCATGTTTTAAGGATAATCTTGGGGACTTAAGGAATTAACAAGGTCATATCATTTCTACAACTAAGGCACTTCTAAATTCCCTTTCAATATTTAGTGAATACTTGGGTCCTTGATCTCTCCAGCGTTCCACCTCATTGTAGTTAGTTGTGAATTTTATATTAATGATAACAAAATACAAAGTTTTTCAGACCTTAAGACATTCATAGTCAATATTTACATTTGGAACCAATCAAACTAGGGTTCTTAACAAGGGGTATTATAGATTTCAATAAGAATTCAAGAACCAACGTTCCAAAAAAGCCTCTTGGAAACATAAACTTAAGAGATTATCTTCATAATCATTCGTTTCCAATTTGATTTTTTTTGGAAAATGTTCATAAAAACATAGTGTGAAAATAAAAGGATGTTTCTCCCACTCGCTCTTCACTAATATGCCATTTCCCCATAACCATATTCACTCCAACCTTTGATAAAGCATTAGCCTCGCAGTTTCTTTCCCTATAAACATGCCAAAATGATACTGCCTCCAACTGAAGCTTTAAACTTTTAATCTCCTCCTATAAGGGATGAAGAAAAATGATGTGACATATCTTCCCTTATGTAAGCCAATCTATTGCAAGCTTTGAATCTCCAACGATATAAAGGCTCCTTAAGTTTTTTTCCACACGTAATATTCGTAAGAGATTAAGGGCAAACAAATCTGCAAAGCTATTTGTACCTTTCCCCAAACTTGCCCTTAATTGAAATTTGTAGTTTTTAGACATGTATAATACTCCACCTACACCACTATGAATTTGATCACTCTTCAATGCTCCACCAAAATACAACTATAGAATGTTTCAGTTTATGTCTTCTTCTTTCACATGATGACTACTAATAGATTTGTTGATTTGAGGAAAATTGTGAAGGATAAATAGACTTCGTCTTGCACAAATAAAGGGCTAGATAAATGAATCTCCAAATAGACAATAATTCCTCGCTATCCATACTTTCCAAGCCATGATAAGAAGCATACCTCTAATCTCACAAAGATCAGGATTATAACACTAGTTCCTAAGGAAAACATTGACTGAAGCACCTAACCAAGGACATATTACTAGTAATAAAGATTCAAGCTCCTTCAACACCATTAAGACATACCAACACTCCACAATCAAATGATGATTTGTCTCCTTTGCATTTCTCCATATATAAAATATGACAGGCCCTGATATATTCCTTCCTTGCATATGATCCCATGTCAACACCTTGTTGTGAAGGAAAAACCACATAAAATGTTTACCTTTGATGGACAACTGAATTTCCATACTGCTCGCCAACACCATTATGTTTTTGCCATTTGATTCACCATCAAAGTACCATAACCAAATTTGGGAGAGTAATTACCATGAGGATCATTCACCCATACCATTGAGTCCTTTTTATTTTGTAATCTTACATGCGCTAGAAATAATTGATTTGTATAAGTTCTCCGTCTACAGGATCGTCTCTAAATCCAAGAAAGACTACATTCAATGAACCTTGACCCAAAAATAAGTTTTCCCCATGATCAACTAATTGGTTCAAGGTATACATTCCTGTAAATCTGATCTGCATTACCATATTAAATAACAGGATATGCAGAGTTACTCCCTATCTATGGATCCTCCCCCACCTGAACACACTGCCCATCACCCACCTTCCACTCAAGGCCATCACTAATTCCTTTAAATGATAATAATATTGCTTTCCACATGACCGAGACATTATGTATAGATTTTGAGGGCCTATGAATCCATTCCATTAGGGAATTCAATTTAATATATTTCTGCATAACTACTTGTTAGTGAAATTATATGTTTAATAATTTCCTAAGATTAAACTGCCAACTTGGGACACAAACTTGTGATAGAAGGGCATTATCTATGTATAGCTAGTTTATCGAGAAGTTAACTATTTTGCCTTAATAAAAATAAAATGAAATAAAGCCTAATGATGCAGGAAAAGACTCACACAACATAAATAAAAATGCAAACAAAGCCTAAGATGCATTCCATCCAAGTGATCCTTGGCCATTGTCCAGGTACTAAATATATTGCTACAGGAAGACTACTTACCAACCCAAAGCTTCGTTGATCAAGTGGGCAATCTTATGACCGTGGAAAAGAATAATTCAAACTTATTGAACTAACAATCCCAACTACTTTGTGGTATTTGGTCTCGACCATGTATAGGCACTACTAATCTCACACAAACAATGGTCTGCACATTAACACAGTACTATGATATCGTCAAATTCCTTGATTTTGCATAGGATTCAATCTAATCCAAAGACTTGGAACTAAAAACTGAAAAGAGACCTAAACTGATCCTAGGGTTAATCATATGATATATTAACGAGATTCAAGCCTAATTAGTGTGCACACAATTTCCTATTTCAAATCCATACTGATTAATCAAACGAGTTGCAGGATTTTATCTATGATATGATAAAATCAATCTCATAATTCTAACAAACCAAATCACACCCTTTAAACAACCTCATGGCAATCAATATCAAATCTAATTAGCAACACAAAATAGAAATACTTACATAATAGCAGTTGGTAGTGTTGTATCCTTTGAAGAGGGCCCTTCCTTCTCAAGCTACTGACTACAGATCACGAATAATTAAAATTTCAGAGCATTAAAGGCATAGAAAAAACGATTAAACATTAGATGAACACAAAATATGAGCAACAACATTTAGATTCTTTGATATTATTGTCCAATCCCCTCATACAAGTTACAACAAAATATTTATACATCATATATCAATTGAACATGACCAGACCGAATCCTCAATTGGACGATTCCAAATTCACAAATTTAGATAAAATCCCCCAAATTATGGAAATTTATGATTTTCGGCAGATTTTCCTTGTCCCCCCACTGATATCTCTCAAACCGAAGTAGATATGGAGAAATCGTCTGGGACTTACACAATTTGTTGGTTTTTGAGAAAAACCCATGTCTCAAAATCTTTAGATTTGACTCCATCTACACGCAAACCGAGGCAAAAGTTGACAATTTCAAATTCTGCTGCTAAAAATATGGGTTTGATTGAAATCTTGAAGACACCTTAAAACTCTGCACGTGTGTGATGGGTGCAATCCAATGAACATAAAACCATGTTGGAGACATATTTGACCAAATCCAAGTGGCATATTTTCATTCGGTAACCTGCAACCATCTCGAACTACTCCAATTACAAGTTTTATGGAAAACTTGTAAACACTGGCATAAAACTTGTAAACATTGAAAAATCCTAAAAAAGCTTAATGAGCTATAAACTGTTCTTAATGCCAAATTTGGTAATCAAAACCCACTTAATGATGCAAATGTCAAGAACAAAACGAAATTATAATTTTACATACCTCAAAAGGATAAGAGTACGATTTTATAGGTTTATGGTGGCAACAAGGTGTATATTAAATATGGAAAGGAATAAGTTTGGTAGTCAAGATAAGCAAAACCATTGCTCAAAACAAGCCAATTTGAGACCCTGACACTACTTCTTTCCAAATCCACGAGCCATTAATCAGTCTTCAGGCACTCTTTGTCGCTAGAACCTTTGAAAACACAAAGAGGTTTTTAATGCCCCAACCTCCTTGAGATTTGAATCGCTAAATCTTGCCATTTGATCCATGTTGTTCCCTTTTGATCTAGTCTACCAGACCAAAAAATGAAAGATTGATTTTCTAGATAGAATCCAAAACTCCACGCGAGATCCAATAAATTGTTATCTAATAAATAGGCATTACCTCAAACATTGCTTTTGCAGGTACCAATCTCCCTACCTTAGATAAACATCGAAAGCTCCAGTTTGAGATATATTTTTCACACTTTACTAGTAAACACTCCCTTTATTTTTTGACATATGATGCCGAATTAATATGAAACCTGAGATAGTTCAACCCACTATCTAAATCCAATTACTTATATTGGAATACATTCTTATACCTTAACAATTCCTCCTTTTTAAAGCCTTCTCCAATAATATAAGATTTCCCTTCATTAACCTTCATTCCCGTAATTGCACAAAATAATGCTAGAATAGAGGGGATATTTTCCATATCCCGGATTAATCAATCACACCTGATTTTACCACACATGGTAGATCACATATTTATGGCCTTCCATGTACTTTTGCAGACTCTTTGGACCCCATGGACGATTTTTGTACCTTTGATGTTTCCAAGATCATCCCTAAAAACATGCATTATTTGCAATACACGACTTTTAAACCCATTCTCGCGTATATACGTGGATATGACCCTTCAACCCGCGTACATAGAGATGTGTGCAAAAGGCCAAATAGTTTCAGAGTTTTCCTTGATGTGGAGCCAAGTCACTTGTCTCTTGGCCTTCCATATGCCTTGATATCGCTCAGATTCGACCTTCCATTACCCCATTAAAGCACTATATAAGGAACCCTTTGGATACATTGAAGGAGGAGGAATTGAAGAGCAAGAAAACTATAGTCCATTGTTGCCGAAGCTTATACTTGAGTCTGCATCCCTTTGTCCCTTGGAGTACTTTGTGTTCTTCCCAAGATTTCCTTTGCTTGTGATCTTTCTATCGAGAGATGGAGGATTGAAGTGGTGGAGGTCCAGGTGGAGGACTCAGTTTCTCCGGTTCACAGATGTGTCGACAGAGGTTGTCATTCTTGTAATCTCTTATTTATATTAATAGAAATATCTTTTCCTGTCTAATCATGTGTATTTAAATGAATATGGAATCCATGGATGCTTTTAAATGCTTATATGTTATTGATTATAAATGCTAGAGTAGGTCTAACACCATTATATAGCATGCTTGTCTTATTTGCTGATTGTTGAGAGAGCAAATTTCTAACACAAGCGAGATTGGAAAAGCTCAACGGGGATCTACATCAACCATCCAGAATAAGGTATGTTTCGAGATACTTTAGTGTTAGATGTTTATTTCTCTTACATATTGGGAAGGGATTGATTTATGCGGTTACTCCGTCTGTTGTGGTACCCCAAGCCATAGGAAGTTTTCTCCGTAACAAAATTGGTGTGGCATATTGGGGAGTTCCTAGTCATTTCCTTTGCGGGTTTTATCGGCATTCAATGTTCTTGAATTGCTCTGATTTCTCTGTTTCTGAGTCGGGTCTGGGTGCATGTTTGCCTAATAGTGTCTGATAGGAGTAAATTTTGTCTTAGCTTGTTTGTTTACCTTATTTTTTATCTCTTTTTCTTCCTGTATGCGAGTGTTATAGCTGATTTTACCACTCCAGGTGAATCACACTTGTATGGCCTTCCCCTGTCCCTCTGCAGACTCCTTAGACCCCTTGGACCATTTTTTGTCTTTTGATGTTTCCTATACCATCCCTAAAAACATGTGAAAAATGATACACGCGACTTTTAAACCCCTAATCGTGTGTATACGCGGGTTTGACCCCTAAAACCGTGTACATCGGGATGTGTGCATAATCTAAATCCTTTTGGAGTTTTCCTTGACATGGATCCGACTCACTTGACTCCTGGCCTTTCCTATGCCTTGATATCGCTCATATTCGACCTTTCATTACCCCTTTGAAAAGCTATATAAGGAACTCTATGGTACATTGAAGGCATATGAGAGAATTAAGAACAAAGAAACTATAGTCCATTGTTGCCGGAACTTATGCTTGAGTCTGCATCCCTTTGTCCCTTGGAGCACTTTTGTGTTCTTCCCAAGCTTTCCTTTTGCTTGTGAGCTTGCTATCGAGAGATGGAGGATTGAGGTGGTGGAGGCCCAAGTGGGGGATTCAGTTTCTCTTATTCGTAGACGTGCCGACAGAGGTTGTATCCATTATAATCTCTGATTTTATATTAATAGAAATATCTTTTCCTGTCCAATAATGTATGTTTGAATGAATATTTTATCCATGGATGTTTTCAAATGCTTATACATTGTTGATTATATATGCTAGAATAGATCTAACACCAATATATATAGTATGCTTGTATTGTTTACTTGTGGTTGAGGAAGTAATCTATCAATTCAAGCTGAAGTTGGAAAGCTCAATGGGGATCTACTTCAACCTTCCGGAATAAGGTACGAGGTTTGATCCTTTAGTGTTAGATATTTAATTTCTATTGCATATTGGAAAGGATTGATTTCTGGAGTCAAGTTGTCTATTGTGGTAACCCAATCCATAGGAATTTCTCTCCGTAACAGAATTGGCGACTCCATTGGGGAGTTCCTAGTAGTTTTCCTTTGGGGGTTTTCTATTGGCATTCAATGACTTTGAATTGCTCTTTCTCTCTTATTTGTGTGTTGGGTTTGAGGGCATGTTTGCCTGGTAGTGTTTGATTGGTGTGAAGTTTGTCTCAGCTTGTCTGTTTGCCTTGATTTTTATGCACCTTTCTTCTTGTACGCGAGTTTTGAACTCACAGTCGCATATACACGCGGTTTTCTCTGCAATTTCTGTGTATACACGCGGGTTTACTGCGAACAGTCGTGTATGCCCTTAGTTTTTCCTTTTAGTGGAAGTTAAATGGTTTCTAGTTGAGTTGTGATGATTGCTGAGTCTCCTTTGATATTGCCAGAGTCTGTATACACCTCTGTTTCTGACCAGAGATGGTTTTTTTAGGGTAAATTTTTTTTTTAAGAATGTTCTTGTCATGGCATTTTCGATTTTTTGTTTGGGATTAGTGCATTAGACTTCTTTTACCTTAGTGCTTTGCTTGAGTGTGCTTGCAGAGTCTAGTTGTAGAATCATTCTTTTGCTTTTTGTATCTCATTTTATTTCAAAAAATCCAAAAATATTTGCTTATCATCATGCATTGCATTTTGCATTTTGCATAGTACTTACACTAGATTTGCTTTGGAGTATTAGTCAGGATTTCATATAGGAAAGCTTGCATTTATCATTTATAGAAAATTGTGCATTTCACATAGTAGCATACCCTGTTTTCATGGACACAATGCATTTGCATTGATTGTTAGGTGTGCATTTTACTTCATGTTGTGTCATAACACCATTAGTTGCACGGCCATATCCCTCTTTTGAGTAATAAAGCCAATTAAAATCAACGCTTAATTAAAATGAACTACACTATTTTATTTGATAGGGTTCACGAACAAGATTAGGTTTTAGGGTCTTGGAATAGTTCATTGTGAGTAAATTCTCCAAGACCACTAAACAACAACATGTATGTGTCTGTCCAATTGAGTGTGTGAAATCCTTGGTATAACTAGTGTTTCTCAGGATCCTCCTCTCAAAAGGGAGTTAAGCACAAGGCAGTGTGAGCGGTTATTGATTGGGATGACCCTTAGTCATAACTGAGTAGCACTGAAGATATTTCCAGGATTGTATTCGTATATGGGGGCTCTTTCGAGAGTTTCGGGCTTTGCTACCCTGCCCATACGGTCAATCCCGCCTGCGACTGTCCGCCTAAGCATTGATTATATTGAGGTGACCTTAGTGGCCTTACCTAGGATATCGAGGGGGTACTTTGCAAGGGTTATTTTGCAGGTGTCCTGGCCAGGTTGGGGTCGGACAGCACAGTCGCTTTATGTGTTGAAGCTGAGGGACACAATAATTGGCTACGTACCTCCGCTTGTTGTGTATGGGAGTCTCAAGCCTCTCCTAGGCGAGACATACCTGCTTCATTTGTGAGCTCACTTATCCTTACCTTGATTGCTTACATTTGGATTTAGATTTTATTGGTGATTGCTCTGTGCACGATAGCTTGCCTAGGGTTTGCATAGATAGAGAGTCTTTTATATTTTTTGAGTCATTGTGGATTTGGGCGCAGCTCCTCACCATTCTCGTCATTTAGCAGGACTTCCACCTTCTACATCTCCTCCTCCTTTGGGAGAGAGAAATAGACAGTCCAGGCGAACTACTTCGCACATTGATTCACACACCATGGGAGACCATATAGAAGGTATTCCTGAACCACCTTCTCCCATTCATGTGGAAGATGGGGAGTTTACTCCTACCTATGATCCTTCACCTAACTTGACTGAGTTAGGTTCTGTGATTTTTGAGATAGGAACATTTCATGATAGACCTACTTACTCTAGGGTTGATTCCCCATTGACGCATCGCCAGTATGGAATGCCAAAGGATGACGAGACTCATTTTGAACCCGCGAGCACTAGTTATGGTAGTTATGTTATGTCTGGTTTTCCTACACATGATTAGGCATTTCATGTCGAATCCGAGTTCGAGCCTAACACTATGCCTGGGCGCACTCTCACTCCTTACCATGTGGAGAGGTTTGGGAGCACTAGTCACGTTTCACCTTCCATCCTGGTGGTGGAAGTTACATCACATATTCCTCCTAGTTCTAAGGTTAGTGATCCTATTAGGATACCAGATCCGAGACGAGTGACTATAGGGAATAGTACGTACTTAATTACACAGATCCCTCCGTCCTTTGTCCCTAGTTCTTCGAATGTTCACCCTTCGCCTCATTCACGTGGTCCCTCAGGCCGAAACGTTGCTACGAGTTATGTCCGTACTGCAGTTACTAGACCGGTTGTGTCTCAGCTTCATGCACCGCCCATTGTTTTGAGAGGTCATGCTCATACTTCTAGAGGTCACATTCCTACTTCCGGAATGTATATTCCTACTTCCGGAATGTATATTCCTACTTCCAGAGCGTATGTTCCTACTTATGGAGTGTCTCATGGGACATCTCATGCAATGACTTATGGACCCTATTATGGGATGCAGTATGGATAGGGTTCTTCACCTTATGGGGGCGGGTATCAACAACCTACTTACTCACCAAATTACGGCTCTATAGCTCCTAATAGTCAAGGTACACCACACTATGGTGCTTCCATGCCACCATTTACGGGCCAAACCAGAGGAGGGCACTATGGCTAAGGACATGGTGGTAATCAGACCTATGTGAATCAAAACTATCAGGGAGCGATCCATCGACCTCATCATCCTAGGCTCCCTTTCCTCGCGATGTTGAATCTTCCTGACTTTTCGAGATTGACGAATGATCCTGTAGCTCATGACTCGGCTTGGCCGGCTGTCCCTACTAAGCTTCCCTCGGACATACCCAAGTTCGAGGGCAAACCGGGAGAGGATCCGAGTGAACATGTTACTACCTTTCACCTATGGTGCTCTTCGAATTCCTTCACCAGGACTCCATCTGTTTAAGGCTGTTTCAGCGCACCCTTACAGGGCCTGCTACGAAATGGTATATAGAGCTACCTAGGGGGGCATTCACTTTGTTCGATGACCTAGCGATGAATTTTCTTAACCACTTCCAGCTACCAGTGCGTTATGACGTTTGTACTACACGTTTGTCGACATTTTGGCAGGATAAGGCCACACATATCTCGGATCATATCCAAGAGTGGCATAGATGGAAGAGGTTAATTAAAGACTTTATACCGCCGGAATTCCTCCTCGAACGGTTCCTTAAGTCGTTATTTCCATATATAGCAAAGCATGTTTCTACATTCAGAGTACAGAATGAGGAACGAGGGATTTTTAGGGTGCAGGAACTGGACTTGATTTATGCTTAGTCCAGTTTGTTATATGAGATCATTCCCAACGCTCCGCGTTCTAGTTTCGACCCCAAAGTTAAACCTGGACCACATGCCAATGGCATTGTTGGTTGTGTAAGTGCTAAACCTGTGGATTCGGTTGCAAAACAAGTTAGTCAATTGTCAATCAACCAATCTACTTCGGGACAAGCCATGGCTTCGTCTGAACCCGCCCAAACGGCGAGTGTAATTTCGGTGCAATCGTCGGACCAGAAGGGTAACCAGCAACCCGAACGGAATAAAAAGAAGGGAAAGAATAATCGTAAGGGTGGGAATAGGAATGAGAATGCTAATAATAATGACAAGAATGCATGTGATACTAGGGGGGACAAGAAAGCTAAACGTAAGCTTAAATTCCCTTGCAAGTTGTGTAAGGATGATCACCTCACTTACTTATGCCCTCGTATCGATGAAGCCTCAAGATTCTTGGCACAGGGCCCAACTGTGCTAACTAACCCTTTACCTCATAATCAAAATATGAACTTGAGGACCCATGATCAATCTGGTGGTGATCAAGATCCGCCGAAGGGTAGTGGTCATGGTTGCATTAACATGGCATGTGCTGCGAAAGTTGTGACTCGTGCGAAGGACTATGGTTCGTCACAACCCAGCCTAGGAAAGGAACCTGATCCACTAGGGTCTCCTTTGCGTATTGAGAAACCTGTGGATAAAATTGAAGCTGCACCTCGCATTCCTAAGGGAGTCCTTAAGTGTTTGGGGCACAATCCTAATGCCAGAGCCGCCCATAACTATTCAGTTGTCGAGGATTTGGGCCACACTCCTTGTGTGATGTCTGCATTGGAAGTGCTTCAGAGTTGTCCTTCACAAAGGAAGGCTTTGCTTTCTACCCTTGGTGTGAATGATAATGATTCTTCCTCCGTGATTAAATTTGAAACTGCTGGACTTTAGCCTCGCTTGCCTTACTATGTGTGTCTTTTGATTCACGTAGAATGTCTTAATATGACCGTCAAGCGCACTGTGATTGACGAAGGCGCTGCCACTTCTGTGATGCCTTTATCGTGTTGGAAGGGTTTAGGTTCCCCTGAGCTATCTAAATCAATGACCATGTTAACTGTGTTCGATGGGAGATCATTTAGGCCGCACGGCATCCTTCCTTCCCTTAAGGTCCGTTTGGGAGGGAAGACCATTACGATAGAGGTCGAGGTGGTTGATGCACCCCTTGACTACAATGTCTTATTGGGTAGGAATTGGATGTACAGTATGCAAGCCATTGCTTCTTCCCTATTTTGCGTTTTATGCTTTCCATTTAACGAGAATATAGTCACAATTGATCAAACGTCATTCAAGAATCCGCCTGTTACCGCATCTTTGGGAGCTTCGATCCCGATCGTTGAACACTCTCAACCGGCAACCAGGAGTGTGGGTGTAGGCATGTATCCATCCCTCATGGGAACCTTTAGTTGTCCTGCACCGATCCTTATGATAGAGTCTAGTTCCGATGAGGCTTCGACATCTATGAGATCGGTGTCTTTTCGCACAAGTCATATGGAAGATCCTTGGATTCTTCCTACACCGAGTGAGCCCATTGCGACGGACGTGCCGCTGCCTACAACTATGATAGCTTATCAAGCTAATCTTGAGTGTGTTGCAGAGCCCAGTCCTTCCTCTTCACAGACAGAGGAGGAGGACCCTTATGTGCTGCCGGCATGGGTAGTGCAGTCTTCTCACGCGCATGACTGCCTTGATACTGTTTTTCCTTCAGATGAAGCGATTATTGAGGCTATGTTGGGAGTTGAGCCACCATGGGAGGAACTCCATCATAGATCTTACTCTCTTCCCGATCTTGACCGCTTTGAGCGTGAGGACTTTAGGGTGGTTCTTAGTGAGAGAGCTGGTAGTCCTATGGTTCCATTAAGCTCTCCTAGTCTGAGGGTTGATGGAAACATGGCAAACATATCTTCAACAATTCCTATCAATATCTCTCGCGATCCTGGCAGGATAGAGAATGTCTATATTGGGGCAGAATGTTCCCATGCTGAGATTCAAGAATACACCGAGCTATTTAAAGAATTCTATGATATCTTTGCTTGGTCTTACGACGAAATGCCACGTATCAACCCTCGTATTGTCGAACATGAGATTAAGACTTATCCCAACGCTAAGCATGTTCGACAATGCTTGCGTGCGGTGAATCTTAGGAAAGCACCCGCGATTAAGGCAGAGATAGAGAAATTGTTGAAAGTCGGTTTTATCTATCTCGTTCCCTTGATGGAGTGGGTTTCAAACCCCGTTCCGGTGGATAAGAAGCAGGGAGCGATCCGCATATGTACTGATTTTCGTGATTTGAATCATGCCTGTCCTAAGGACAATTTCCCCACACCATTTATTGATCAGATTTTGGATGAGTATGTGGGTAGCGAGGTTTTTTCCTTTATGGATAGCTTTTCCGGATATAATCAGATACAAATTAAACCTGAGGACCAACATAAGACTGCATTTATTTTTCCTTGGGGAATGTTTGCATATCGAAAAATGCCTTTTGGCCTTAAGAACGCCGGAGCTACTTTTCAGTGGGCAATGACCTTAATCTTCCATGATCTCAAGGCAATTATCAAAGTATTTTTGGATGACCTTGCTGCTCATTCTCGTATGAGAATGCGTCATTCCTATCACTTGAGATTGGTATTCAAAAGATGCTGCCATTATTTGGTTAGGTTAAATCCTCATAAGTGCATCTTTTGTGTGAAGTTAGGTCGCTTGTTAGGATTCATCGTTTCTAAAGAGGGTATAAGAGTCGACCCTTTAAAGGTTGAGGCAATACTTCAGTTGTCTCCCCCGAAGAATATTCATCATCTTCAATGTTTGCAAGACATGGCAAACTTCTTATGGAGAGTTGTTGTCAATTTTGCCAATTTGACTAGAGGCTTCATGCATCTATTGAAGAAGGACACCACCTTTTGTTAGGATGAGCGAACCCAGGAGTCCTTTGATGCGCTCAAGCGAGCCCTAGCATCAACCCCGGTGATTAGTCCCCCAGACTATAGTCATGATTTTCTACTTTATGTGGCCGCGTCCATGGAGACGATTGGTATGGTTTTGGTTCAAGAGGATGAGGAGCTCCAAGAGCATGTCATATACTATCTGAGCCGGAACCTTATTGACGTAGAGATTCGTTATTCTCATGTTGAGAAGCTTGCTTTAGCTACCATACATGTGGTTCAACGGTTGAGACATTATATTCTCCTTCGCCAGACCTTGGTCGTAGCCCATGTCAATCCATTTCAATTCATCCTCACTCGAAGGATGATTGGGGGAAAATATAATAAATGGATTTTCATCCTACAAGAATTCGATCTCGAATTTGTTTTGGGCAAAATTGAAGAAGTCTTTAATTTTTGCAGAGCTTATATCAGATTTCCCAAGCGAGGCCGAGGAGTTGGTTTGTGAAGATACGTTTGTCGATGAACACATCTTCTTAATCTCAACTTTAGACCCATGGTATGGGGATATCATTATATATTTACAAACATTGAAGGTCCCTACTCACCTCTCACGGGATGAACGACAATGATTACGTCACGTGTCTAAGAATTACCTCATAGTGGATAACACTTTGTACCGCTGTGGGGTAGATTCCATTTTACAACGTTGTTTAACTCATGAAGAGGCTGAGGTAGTGCTGAATGACTGCCATGGAGGGGCGTGTGCTAGTCATTTATCTGGGCTTTCTACAGCCCAAAAAATCTTAAGAGCGGGTTATTTCTGTCCATTGATCTTTAAGTATTGTGTAGATGCGGTCAAGAGGTGCCACCCTTGCCAGGTGTTCACACGTAATATGTGCTCGAAACCTACCCCGTTACATCCCATCATCACCGCCGGTCCCTTCACCAAGTGGGGGCTTGATTTTATGGATTGCAACCCAGCTTTGGCTGGGGGGCATCATCATATCATAGTGGTTGTTGATTACTTCACGAAATGGGATAAGGCTATGACTACAGTTAAATATGATAGTGAGACAACCACACACTTTGTATTCAACCAGATTATTACTCGGTTCAGAATTCCAAAAGAGCTTCTCACTGACCATGGCTCGAACTTTCAGAATCGTATGATGGAAGAGTTAGCATCAAAGTTAGGGTACAAGCAAGAGCATTCCTCCTCTTACTACCCTTGAGCAAACGGACAAGTAGAAGCAGTGAATAAATCACTCAAATCCATTCTCCAACGAACCATCGCACAAAGCAAGAATAATTGGCACATCATGTTATATCCTGCTTTGTAGGCATATACAACCACTATTAAGACTGCCACAGGTTTTTCTCCATATCAACTTGTACATGGAGTGGAGTCGATATTTCCGGTTGAATGTGAGATTCCTTCTTTGAAGCTAGCCGTAGAACTCTTACCAGACACTTCACCATTGGAGGAGCATTTGGTCCACCTTGAGCAACTTGATGAGCAGCGTCGAGATGCCTTGGTGGCTCTAGAAGTAAATAAACGTCGCGTAAAGGTCCAGTACGATAAGTCTGTCCGCCTAAGGAGGTTTAGTGAGGGAGACTTGGTCCTTTTGTGGGATCAAACGAAAGAACCCTTGGGGGCAGGAAAGTTTAACCCCATGTGGCATGGTCCTTACGTCGTAAAACATGTGTTAGAGAAGGGTGCTTATGAGTTAGTGGATTATGAAGGAATGGCCTTGGCGGAGCCTAGAAATTGGATTTATCTCAAGAAGTACTATGCATGATTTTCAGCCAAGGCTGGTTATTGTATATTATTGTATAGTTTTTCATAGTTAGGTCTTTTTCTTATAGTGATCAGGTTTGTGATTAGTTTTCGTTTCTTTTGGCAGATGTCGATGGAAACTTCCACCTACATCGGATTCGCAGATGGTGCGAGCCGTCACACTCAACACTCAGCCTCTACTGCTTGGGTGATTTATACTCCTATGGGTCAGGTACTATCTTCAGGAGGCATATGTTTGCGGCCATCTTCAAACAATGTTGATGAATATAGTGCCATTATTGAGCTTCTACGGGATGCCATTTCACATGGTATTCTCTCTCTTGAGGTACGTCTTGATTCGGAGTTAGTAGTGTCTCAACTTAATGGTTTGTACCATGTTAGATATCCGACGTTATTAAGAAGATTCTTACGTGTGAGATTATTAGAACGGCAATTGACAATATAACATACATATACATTTCAATAATCAATAATCAAGTTGCTGACTCATATGCTAACTACGTGTTAGATTGGCATTTGTTTCATACACAATAAATTCATCACAAACACAAATTTTTACACATGTAAATAAATATACCGATCACCATAAAAGATTTTATATAACATCCAAAATGTGGTAATACATAGTGTCATGATACAAAAATGGGGCTCTCGAGCCACCAAGATATAATACATGGTAGTAAAAAATGTATAAACTCCCAGGTATCTAAGCCTGTGGAGGAGGAAGGGGGTTGTGATCATGGAAGGTCACTACGGCACTAGCTAGCCGTCGGAATAATCACACCCATGCTTGTGGTACACCCACCACCTGGCGCTGCATAGCCTCAGGCAAGTCCTTGACTTGCGCCATGGGAACCCTGTGTGTCAGCCTCACAAAATTGGTATGAATGCTTTGGAGCGTCCGCTCTGCATCCACACCCGTGATATCATCTCCTCTTCCTCTCCATCTGTGACGAGGGAAACCTTTCGGCTGCCATGGTCCCACATCTGCATACAAATGGTAGATGTCACTATGTATTGTCACACAAAAATATGTCTTTTGATTCCATATAATCAGAAAACACAAAAAAAATTAAATTACTCAAAAATTTAAAGAGATGGTCGAGATTCGTTACCTATATCACCATATGTCGATCCTGGTGGTAGCGGCATGTCCGGGTCCCCCCGGAAGTCAATCCCCACATAGGGGTAGTCATCGATGGCAACTATCTGTCGTCGCCACCACGGAAATAACTCAGCTGGATAGGGGTTGGACACCCTACCTCCCCCCAGTCTGCACATCACATCTGCCCAATGCCGTTGGGCCGGATCTCGAACCCTGTGAAGAGGAACGTCAACTCTGGGGCTCAATCCTGGAACATGCTCGAAGAAAAACATGCTCAATATACTGCTGAACCCAAAGTTCTGCACTTTTCCTGCCTTACACTCACTGAGCTGATGTTTCATGTTGCTCAGTAGTGTAGTCCTCCATTCATAAACCATGGGTCTCATGCACTCCACTGCATAGAACATCAGAGGCTGCGAGGCCTGGTGGAGTGATTCCAAGCCTACTATCCTGCCCAATGTCAATAGAATGGCCTTTAGGCCCAGCACATGTATAGAGTTGGTTGGGACCTGACTCCCCACCTTCTCTGCGTCTGGATAACAGTACATCGCAATGTACTCATTGATAGTCCGGCCACCTCCGAGCCCACCACGAGAATGAAGGTTCACTACTTCCCCTCGTTGGGAAAGCCCAGTAATGAAGTATATGTCCTCCACCTCTATAGTGAGGTACATCCCATATATCTAGAAGGACTCAGAGTCTAGATCTCAGTAATCCACTAGCATCTGCAATAGTCTTGGTTTGGCCCTAAAGCCACCAAGACACCAAAACTTATAGATTCCACATGCACGTAGAGCTTGTCGAGCCATTAGATTGGCCCTTACTGCCTCCTCTACCTCACCATGTTCACGCTCTCTCCATTATAGGACCATCCTGCACAAAAAATTGCAAGTTTGCCCATTAGATTACTTAAAAAACCTTATGCGCGGCCTCATACGCGACTGTTTGCCAAACAGCCATGTATGTACACGACTGTGAGGGCATTTTCCATGTATATCCAACCCTATATGCGAAAAAACCCTCGATTTCCACGTGGGTCGCAGCGCCCTTTTTAGTTTGGCCTAGAAACCTCAAATGACCATGGAATTTGATAAAAAATGCATCAAAATGGAAGAGAAGAGCATGGGTAAGTATTTGGAAGAAACGGTAGTGGATTCCACCGGCTGGATCTCCTGGAATTCGCTGTTGAAAATCTGAGCTCAATTAGGTAAAAATTTCAAATGTTTTATAATGTTTTGAATTTTTTACTATTTATAGAAATTTTTCAAATTTTTGAAAATTTTTACCCCCTTTCCTATAGTTTCGACAATTTCTAATCATTTTGGACCGTTTTTTTACCTAATTCATGATGTAGGAGACCTTTTTGAGTGCCATTTCAGCCGTTGGATTGACCCGTTCGTGCCGATCTTAGGTATCATGTCTAAACGGCTATATAGGTTAGGTTTCGTCACCATTTGCATTTTCCATGACCTTATGACCGTTTCATCATAGCCTTAGGTACGAACCCACTCTATTATGTCACGGAACCTTCTTGTTGTTTTAGAAGTGGCATGGTATGAGTGGTAGAGCTTGACTTTACATGGGTACCCTAGGTAGCGCCTTCTCTACATTTTGGTGCCCATACTGACGTTTTGTCCTTTAAGGTGTGGGAGTCTGTTGTATAGTACTGCCATGACATTTCGCAAGAGCCTCATACTCCTCTTGATCTTTTACTGGCCTATTTCCCTCAGGACTCCCTTATGTCAAGTTGTAATTGCATTATCATGAGCTTTGCCTACCTTATTGAGCTTTATGCCAGCTTCCCTGACATTGCGCTTCAGCCATATAGCCCGAGCTTGTCTCATCTCTAGCCATGCAGAGCCATTTTATATATCCTTTGTAGCTTGATTCCCTTTTTACCGAGAGGGGATTTTCCCCCGAGTGTCGATATCCTACACATGTGTCCTTGCATTGAGCATAGGTATGTTCCACTACTTGGAACTAGTTTGTTTGCCCCTATGACACTCATCTCCTCCTAGTCGGTAACTATAAAGCAATTTTATTCTTTTTCAAGATTTTTAAATATTTGAAAAAGTCCAAAAAAAAACAAAAAACCAAAAAGCCGGACAAGGAAAGATGTTATCTTTGGAAACTATTGAGTCATGTCGCCTTCGAACAGAGCACTCTATATCACATCCAATGGATGGGTTTATAGTTTAACTTTAGGAGTTGTACTCGTTTATCTGAGTTTATCTCCACTGACTGGTTAAGCTTCCAGTCCCCATGGAGCCTCTGTTGATGCCTCCTGTGTCGCAGAGATGTCCTAGTTTGTATATCGATTCTATGCTGCCTTTATTCAGTCACCATTTGTCGTTATGCTCTTGTTCGAAGGAAGTTGAAACCTAAGTCGGCCATTCCTCAGTTATCTTGACTTTGCATGTCGGCCATTCCCGGTACAGTTACTGGTTCGTGCACCTTATGATTGAGTCCTTCCACATTATACAACTTTGTTGAGTACCTCGTGTTGGATGATGGGGGATGCCTTAATGCCCTCCTTCTAGCAGATTTCATCCCATCAACTTCAGATCATTTATTCTGGGATTGGAATCTAGAGTCATTTTGAGTGCCTTGAGACTTGCAGTCATCAGTGGCAGGTTCTCTCGCCATCAACAGTCTTTGGGAATACATCAATGTCCCCTGATCAATGGATCCTCTCAAGTGTTCAACCTCAACACATTTATTCACACTTATTAGTTTGCACTCTAGTACCTTGATTCCCATTTTCATCATCGGTGGGTGATCTCGCGTCTGTTAACTGTATACATTAATGACCGGTAATCAGACGATGGACTACTATGTTCAAGCTCGACACCTCTATTCACATAGTAGGACATGTATTCGTAGCGGTTTGTGTAGAAGACCTTCCATATTGGTGTCATCTCTTATATGCTATCTCCTTGATCGTGCCAGTGTTCATGAGATTTCAGCTATCGTGACTTGATTCCAGTATATGTCAGACATCTTCAACCATTATGGAGATCTTGATCCATTGTATATCTTCAACTTTTATGGAGATCATGGTCCTTTGTATATCTTCATCATGGAGATTATGATTTATGTATATTGTACGTGGCAATGACCACTTATGTGATATCTTGTATCATGCCTATTCATGGCCATTGTACTCTTATGTATCCGGAACTGCTATATGTATTTGCATTATGTGCAGAGTTGTATCATTATACTATTTTGATTAGGTGGTTGGTCTTCCATTTGGGATTCTTCATCACTCCACTTCTGGGATGGACTTATAATGTATTTCGGCCATCGTATGACCCCTCTAACCTCACACATTAGGGGGCATCTGTTATAGCTGATTTTACCACTCCAGGTGAATCACACTTGTATGGCCTTCCCCTGTCCCTCTGCAGACTCCTTAGACCCCTTGGACCATTTTTTGTCCTTTGATGAGAGAATTGAGAGCAAAGAAACTATAGTCCATTGTTGCTGAAACTTATGCTTGAGTCTGCATCCCTTTGTCCCTTGGAGCAATTTTGTGTTCTTCCCAAGCTTGCCTTTTGCTTGTGAGCTTACTATCGAGAGATCGAGGATTGAGGTGGTGGAGGCCCAAGTGGGGGATTCAGTTTCTCCGATTCACAAACATGCCGACAGAGGTTGTATCCATTGTAATCTCTAATTTTATATTAATAGAAATATCTTTTCCTGTCCAATAATGTATGTTTGAATGAATATTTTATCCATGGATGTTTTCAAATGCTTATACATTGTTGATTATATATGCTAGAATAGATCTAACACCAATATATATAGTATGCTTGTATTGTTTACTTGTGGTTGAGGAAGTAATCTATCAATTCAAGCTGAAGTTGGAAAGCTCAACGGGGATCTACTTCAACCTTCTGGAATAAGGTACGAGGTCTGATCCTTTAGTGTTATATATTTAATTTCTATTGCATATTGGAAAGGATTGATTTCTAGAGACCCTAAGCCATAGGAATTTCTCTTCGTAACAACGAGTTTTGTCTTCATAGTCGCGTGTACACGCAGGTTTTCCTGGAATAGCTTCATATATACACGGATTTTCTGCACACAGTCGCGTATGCCTTGAGTTTTTCCTTTTTGGGGAAGATTAAGTGTTGCTGGGTGAGTTTGGATGATTGTTGAGTCTTCTTGGATGCTTCTGGAGTCTGTATACACCTCTGTTTCTGACCAGAGACGCTTTTTAGTTTAAATTTTTGAAAATGTTCTTGTCATTTCATTTTCTATTTTTTGTTTTGGGATTAGTGCATTAGGTCTCTTTTACCTTAGTGCTTTGCTTGGGTGTTGTCTGATAGTGCTTGCAGAGTCTGGGGGTTGAAGAGTTATACTTTTGCTTTTTATCTCATTTTAATTCAAAAAATACAAAAACATTTTCTTTTTGCATCATTATGCATTGTTGCATTTTGCATTTTGCATGGTACTTGCATTAGGTTTGCTTGGACGGTATTAGTCAGACTTTCATATAGGAATGATTGCATATTCATTTGAAGGAAAATTTTGCACTTCATGTAGTAGCATACCCCATTTTTCATTTGACACAGTGCATTTGCATTGATTGTTAGGTGTGCATTTTACTTTTTGTTACGTCATAACATCATTAGTTGCACGACCATTTGCCCTTTTGAGTAATAATTAAAATCAATGCATAATAAAATGAATTACACTATTTTCTTTTATAGGGTGCACCAACAAGATTAGGTTTTAGGGTCTTGGAATAGTTCCTTGTGAGTAAATTCTCCAAGACCACTAAACAAAACATTTATGTGTCTGTCCAGGTGAGAGTGTGAAATTCCTTTATATAATTAGTGTTTCTCAGGATCCTCCTCTTACAAGGGAGTTAAGCACGAGGTAGTGTGAGCGGTTATTGATTGGGATGACCCCTGGTCATAACTAAGTAGCACCGAAGATATTTCCAGGATTGTATTCATATCTGGAGGCTCTTTCAAGAGTTTCGGGCTTTGCTACCCTACCCATACCGTCAATCCCGCCTACGACTGTCCACCTGAGCATTTATTATATTGAGGTGACCTTAGTTGCCTTACCTAGGTTATCGAGGGTGTAATTTGCAGAGGTTATTTTGCAGGTGTCCTGTCCAGGTAGGGGTCGAATAGCACAGTCGCTATATGTGTTGAAGCTGAGGGCCACCATAACTAGTTACGAACCTCCACTTGTTGTGTATGGGAGTCTCAAGCCTCTCCTAGGTGAGACATACCTGCTTCATTCGGGAGCTCACATATCCTACCCTTGTTTGCTTGTGATTTGGCTTTACATTTTATAGGTGTATGCTCTGTGCATGCTACTTTGCCTAGGGTTTGCATAATTAGATAGAGTCTTTTCATTTTTTGAGTCATTGTGGATTCAGGCGTGACACTTCATCGTTCTCATCGTTTAGCAGGACTTCTGCCTTCTACATCTCCTCCTCCTTTGGGAAAGAGAACCAGACAATCAAGGCAGACTACTTCTCACTTTGATTCACACACTATGGGAGATCATGAGGATGAGATTCCTGAGATGTCCTCTCCACCTCACGAGGTTGGGGATGCAGATTCTATTCCTGTATATGATCCTTCACCGAAAATACCTTCACATTCTGGTTATGATCCCTCATTCACAGGTCGCCTGTATTGGTTTCCCAAGTGACGAGACTCATCATGAACACACAAGCACAAGTCATGTTCATTATGGCATGTCTGATATCCCTGCACCTGATCCGGCACATAATGTCGAGTCAGAAGTTGAACCTAACACTATGCTTGGGGGCACTCCTATTCCTTTCCATGAGGAGAGACTTGGGAGCACTAGTCACATTGCACCTTCCATCCCAGTGGTGGAAGCTACCTCACATGTCCATCCTAGACCTAGTGTTAGTACTCATATGTGGATACCAGAACCGAGACGAGTGACCATAGGGAACACCACTTATATCCCTTCACATGTCCCTTTGTCCTCAAACCCTACTCCTTCGAATGAATTTTTGACAACCCTTCCTCCCCCTCATTCAAGTGGCCCTTCGGGCCGGAATATCACTACTAGCCATGTTCGTACTGCAACTGCTCGCACGGTAGTATCTCAGAGTCAAGCACCTCCTATTGTATCGGGAGGTCATATTCCTATTTCTGGATCGTCTAATGGTCCATCTCAAGGAGTTCCCCATATCCATAACTATGGATATTTTCATGGGACATCCCTTGGGACACCGTATGGAGCTTCTCATGGATAGTCTTATGGACCGCAGTATGGAGAGAACTATCAACCCTATGGGTATGGGTATCAACAACCAACTCATTCTTCCAATTATGGCTTCGTAGCACTGCATAGTCAAGGTACACCACATCATAATGCTTCCATGCAGCCCTATACAGGTCAAATGGGAGGAGGATATTATGGCCAAGGCCATGGTATTTATAACAATCAGCCTTACATGAACCATAACTATCAGGGAGTGTGGCATAGACCGGCTCAACCTAGGCTTCCTTTCCTCGCAACGTTGAACTTACCTGACTTATCGAGACTTATGAATGATCCAATATCTCATGATTTGGCCTGGATGACCGTCCCTAACAAGATTCCTTTGGACATTCCCAAGTTCGAGGGCAAAGCTAGAGAAGATCCTAGTGAGCATGTCACTACTTTTCACCTTTGGTGCTCTTCCAATTCCTTACATGATGATTCAATCCGTTTAAGGCTATTTCAATGCACTCTCATCGGGCCTGCAGCGAAATGGTATATAGAGTTACCAAGGGGGGCATTCATTTTATTCGATGACCTTGACATGACTTTCCTCAATAACTTTCAGCTACCCATGCGTTATGACGTTGGTACAGAACTCTTGTACATTTCCACAAGACAAAGCCACACATATATCAGATCATCTTCAAGAGTGGCGTAGACAGAAGTGGTTGATTAAAGCCTTTATACCACTGAAATTTCTCTTTGAGTGGTCCCTCAAGTTGTTGTTACCTTACATCGTGAAGGATGTTTCTACGTCTGGAGTCCAAAATGAGAAACAAGCAATCTTTAGGGCGCAAGAGTTGGATTTGATCTACGCTCAATCCAGACTTTTGTACGATATTATACCTAATGCTTCACGATCTAGTTTCGATCCCAAGATCAAGCATGGACCACATGCCGATGGCATTGTGGGTTTTACAAGTGCCAAACCTGTGGATTTGGTTGTGAAACAAGTGAGCCAATTGTCTATTAATCAATCCGTGTCGGGACAAGCCATGGCTTCATCTCAACCCACCCAAACGGCGAGTGTACTTTCCGTGCAATCGTCGAACCAAAAGGGCAACTAGTAGCCCAGAAGGAATAAGACAAAGGGTAAAAATAATCGTAATGGTGGGAACAAGAACAAAAATGATAATTATAATGACAAGAATGCTCGTAATGCTAGGGGGGCAAACAATCTAAACGTAAGGTAAAGTTTCCTTGCAAGTTGTGTAAGGAGGACCACCTCACTCACTTGTGCCCTCATATGGAGTATGCCTCGAGATTCATAGGACAGGTCCCAGTTGTGCTAACTAATCCTTTACCCAACAATCAAAATATGAACTCGAGGACCATTGATCCTCATTATGCATCAGGTGGAGATCAAAATTCGTTGGAAGCCAATACTGGTCATGGTTGCATCAATATGGTGTGTGCTAATAAGGTTGTGACTCGTGCGAAGGATTATGGTTCGTCACAACCGGACCTTGGAAAAGAACCCACTCCACCCGAGAGCCCTTTGCGTATCGAAAACCCTACGGATAAACCTGAAGTTGCACCTCGCATTCCTAAGGGATTCCTAAAGCGTTCAAGGCACAATCCTAATGCCCGATCCACCTAGAACTATTCCGTTGTTGAGGATTTGGGCCAAACTCCTTTTGCGATGTCCACGCTTGAAGTACTTCAGAGTTGTCCTCCGCAAAGGAAGGCCTTGCTTTCTGCTCTTTGGGTTAATGATGATAACTCTTCTTCCGTTATTAAATTTGAAACCATGGGACTGCAGCCTCGCTTGCCTTACTACATGTCTCTTTTGATTCATGTAGAGCGTCTTAATATGACCGTCAAAGGCACTATGATTGATGAAGGCACTGCTGCTTCTGTGATGTCTTTGTCATGTTGGAAGGGTTTGGGTTCTCCCGAGTTGTCTCAATCCACTACCATGTTGACTGCTTTTGATGGTAGATCATTTCGGCAGCACGAGATTCTTCCTTCTCTTAAGGTCCAATTGGGAGGGAAGATCGCCGCGATCAAGGTCGAGGTGGTTGATGCGCCCCTTGACTACAATATTTTGTTGGGACGAAATTGGATGTATAGTATGCAAGCCATAGCATATTCTGTCTTTCGAGTGGTATGCTTTCCATTTAATGGGAAGATCGTTACAATTGATCAAACATCATTCCGTAATCTGAGTGTTAGTGCATCATTCAGAGATTCTATCTCGATTATCGACTATTCTTAGCTGGCAACTGGGAGTGTGTGTGTGGGTATGTATCCATCTCTTAAGGGAACCTTTAGCTATCTAGCGCCCATTCTTATGATCGGATCTAGTTTTGGTGGGGCTTCGTCCTCGTTGAATTCGGTGTCTTTTCACACTACCCATATGGAAGATCCTTGGATTCTTCCTTCATCGAGTCCTTCGAATGGACCTATCAAAATGGATGTGTCGTTGCCTGCAACAATGGTAGCATATCAAGCAAAAATTGATCGTGTTGCAGAGCCTAGTCCTTCCTCTTCGCAGACGGAGGAGGAGGACCCGTATGTGTTGCATGCATGGGCAGTTGAGTCCTCTCATGCACATGATTGCCTCGACGATGTTTTTCCATCGAATGAAGCCATTATTGAGGCCATGTCTGGGGTTGAGCTACCTTGGGAAGAGCTACATCATCGATCATGTTTTCTTCTCGAGCTCGACTGTATAGAGCGTGAGGACTTTAGGGAGATTCTTAGCGAGAATATTGGTAGTCCCGTGGTTCCATTGAGCTCTCCTAGTCAGATGGCCGATGGGAACATGGTGAATTTATCCCCTACTATTCCTATCAATATTTCTTGCGATCCTGGCAAAGTTGAGAACGTCTACATTGGGGCGGATTGTTCCCCTGATGAGATCAAGGAGTATACCGAGCTATTTAAAGAGTTTCGTGACATCTTTGCTTGTTCATACGAAGAAATGCCAGGTATTGACCCTCGTATTGTCGAACATGAGAATAAGACCTATCCGAATGCGAAGCTGGTTCGACAACGTTTGCGTGCGGTGAATCCTAGAAAAGCACCCGCTATTAAGGATGAGATAGAAAAGCTGTTAAAATCCAATTTTATCTATCCCGTTCCCCTGATGTAGTGGGTTTCAAATCCCATTTCAGTTGATAAGAAGCAGGGAGCGATCCGTATATGCACTGATTTCCGTGATTTAAATCGTGCTTGTCCTAAGGATAATTTTCCCACACCATTTATTGATCAAATTTTGGATGAGTGTGCGGGAAGCGAGAAATTCTCCTTCATGGACTGTTTTTCCGGATATAATTAGATTCAGATCAAACCCGAGGATCAACATAAAACTGCATTTATTTGTCCTTGGGGTACTTTTGCATATCGAAAGATGCCTTTCGGTCTTAAAAATGCCGGAGCTACATTTCAGCAGGCTATGACCTTAATTTTTCATGATCTCAAAACGATTATCGAAGTGTATTTGGATGACCTTGCTGCTCATTCTGATCTGAGAGTGCGTCATCCATACCATTTGAGATTAGTATTCGAAAGATGCCGCCATTACCAGGTTAGGTTAAATCCTCATAAGTGCTTCTTTCGCGTGACTGTTGGTCGCTTTCTAGGGTTCATTGTATCCAAGGAGGGTATAAGAGTCGATCCCTTAAAGGTTGATGCAATACTTCAGTTGTCTCCCCTGCGTAATATTAGACATCTTCAGTGTTTGCAAGGCATGGCAAATTTCTTACGGAGATTCGTAGTTAATTTTGCCAATTTGACTAAAGGTTTTATGCGTCTTTTATAAAAGGACACTACTTTTTGCTAGGATGAGTGAGCCCAAGAGTCCTTTGATGCTCTTAAGCGAGCCTTAGCATTGGCCCCCTTGCTTAGTCCACCTGACTATAGCCGTGATTTCTTAATTTATGTGGCCGCATCCATGAAGATGGTTGGTATGGTTTTGGTTCAGGAGGATGAGGAGCTCCATGAGCATGTCATATATTATTTGAGCCGAAACCTTATCGATGTGGAAATCCATTATTCTCATGTGGAGAAACTTGCCTTAGCCACTGTTTATGCGGTTCAGAGATTGAGACATTACATTCTCCTTCGCCAAACTTTGATTGTAGCTCATATCAATCTATTTCACTTCGTCCTCACTAGAATAATGATTGGGGGAAAATACAATAAATGGATTGTTATTTTGCAAGAGTTCGATCTCCAATTCGTTTCGGTGAAATCGAAGAAATCGTTGATCTTTGCGGAGCTCATATATGATTTTCCAAGTGTGGAGGCGGAGGAGGTTTATGAGGATATGTTTGTCGATGAGCATATTTTCCTTATCTCAACTTTGGACCCGTGGTACGGGGATATCATTGTATATTTGCAAACGTTGAAGGTCACTACTCACCTTTCACGGGATGAGCGACGACGATTACGTCATGTAGCTAAGAACTACCTTATAGTGGATAACGCTTTGTACCATCGCGGGGTAGATTCCATTTTACATCATTGTTTAACCCTTGATGAGGCTGAGGTTGTGCTGAATGATTGCCACAGAGGGGCGTGTGGTGGTCATTTATCTGGGCTTTCTATAGCCCAAAAAATCTTGAGAGCGGGATATTTTTGGCCGTCGATATTCAAAGATTGTGTTAATGCGGTCAAGAAGTGTCACCCTTGCCAGGTGTTTGCACGCAACATGCGCTCGCATCATGCCCCGTTACATCCTATTATCACTGTCGGTCCCTTCACCAAGTGGGGGCTTGACTTCATGGATTGCAACCCAGCTTCGACTGGGGGGCATCATCACATTATAGTGGTTGTCGATTATTTCATGAAATGGGTAGAGGCTATGCCCATGATTAAATCCAATGGTGAGACAGCCGGGAATTTTGTTTTCAACCAAATTATTACTCGGTTCGGCATTCCGAAAGAGCTTGTCACTGACCATGGTAGGCACTTTCAGAACAAAATGATGGAAGAGTTGGCTTCAAAGTTAGGGTATAAGCAGGAGCACTCCTCTTCTTACTACCCTCGGGCGAATGGATAGGTTGAAGAAGTGAATAAATCACTTAAGTCTATTCTCCAACAAACCATCACACAAAGCAAGATGAATTGGCATATCATGTTATATCTTACTTTGTGGGCCTATAGAACCGTGGTTAAGACTGCCACCGGTTTCTCTCCATATCAACTCATATATGGGGTGGAGTCTGTCTTGCCAGTTGAATGCGAAATCCCTTTGTTGAAGCTAGCTATAGAGCTTTTACTAGACACTTCCGCATTAGAGGAATGTTTGGTCCACTTAGAGTAGCTTGAGGAGCAGCGTCAAGATGCCTTAATGGCTCTAGAAGTAAATAAGCGTCGCATCAAGGTCCAAAATGATAAGTCTATCTGTCCGAGGAGATTTAGTGAAGGTGATTTGGTCCTTTTGTGGGATCAAGCTAAAGAACCCTTGGGGGCAGGGAAATTCAATCCTGTGTGGCATGGTCCTTACATAGTCAAACGTGTGTTACAGAAAGGCGCCTATGAGTTGGTGGATTATGAAGGGACAACCTTGGCGAAGCCTAGAAATGGGATCTATCTTAAAAAATATTATGCATGATCTTCAGCCAGGGCTGATTGTTGTATATTATTGTATAGTTTTTGAATTACATAGTTAGGTTTTCTTATGGTGATCGGGTTTGTTGATTAGCTTTCATTTGTTATGTTTGATGGTGCTAGCCGTCACACTCAAAACTCAGCATCGGCTGCTGATTCGTCAGACCTCAACTTGTGTGCATTAAAAGTTTGTGTTAAAAGAATGCGTCCAGTAGGTTAATTAATGGAACAGCATTAACAGAAATTAAATACTGAAAACAGATGGAAAACGAACTGATAAATAGATATAAAGAAGCACAGAATCAGAGCGTCACAAACAGAAGTTGATAACGGAGTTCACCCCCTCCACTGGGCTACGTCTCCGGGTCCCTCTCCAATGGGTACCGATCCAATTAATCTTTTTAAAATGGTACAAAATGGTTCTGGAAACAACTTCAACAACTGTAAATAGAATGCTGTACAAAATCTTTAAGACATTTCTCTCGAAATTACAATCAGCATTCAAAGATAAAGAAAGCTAAAATATAACAGAGAATGTCAACTTCTATAGCACAGCATCTGGACACTTCGCAGCAAAAATGATCTCTAAGCTTCTCATAATAGAGAAACGATACTCTACGCTCCAAAACAATCCGCCTTCTCGGTGGCCAGCCCCCTCTATTTAAGAGTTTAGCGGGAGGGATAAGTAACCGATTCGATTCCCTCATCTCAGTTGTTATCTTTTTTATTATTGTTACAACCATACGCTGAACCATGCAATTCGGCCAAGTCACTACACAAGCATTATGTTACCATGACGTTCCATACCCCCGAAACATGGCAACTAACTCCACGCACATGTTGATTCACAACACGTTGCAATGACCGTTTACGCACATATGTTGCACCATACCATAGTGTCACACGTAACGTAACCGTTTGATGTCACCACTAACTTCGCGATGTTGCAGCAAGTGCGATAAGTATGTCGCAGCTAAGTCTGTCACAGCAGTGTAAAAAGTATGTCGCAGCTAAGTCTGTCACAGCAGTGTAAAAATTCTGTCGCAGCTAAGTCTGTCATAGCAGTGTGAAAAATTCTGTCGCAGCTAATTATGTCGCAACTGATTCTGTCGCAGCTAAGTCTATCACAGCAGTGTGAAAAAGTCTGTCGCAGCTAAGTCTGTCACAGCAGTGTAAAAAGTCTGGCGCAGCTAAGTCACTACTATGTTTAGCATATGTGTGGAACATACATGTGTTATGTTCTTTGAACCATAGATTAATAACTATTGTACCAAAATTGGATCAGTGTAATTTGAAGATGAATAATCCACTGGATCATTCCTCCCCATTGGAGAGCTTTTGGACCACCAAAAGCCTGAATCATTCTGCAAGTAAGTGAGGGTATAGCTCGCTCACTTTTCCAATCTCCATCCATCTTGCTTTGCTAGGATGCATGCCCTTAAGCCCCACTCGGAGGTACTCAGCATTCCCCCTTCGTGAAGTCCTTATATTTCTGTCAAGAATAACATCATCCTGCAACTCATTCATATATTCAAGTGCCATATCATCAATTGAAGGAATCTGCATGATAATTTCCTCATCCATTGTCATAGGAGGCTCATACAATTTAAGATTCTCAACATTGACAACTGAATAAATTTGCATGAATGGAGGTAAATTCAAGCGAAAAGCATTAGTACCGATCTTTTCCAAGATCTCAAAAGGACCATACCTGATAGGCTTAAACTTTTTACCTTCACCTTTCATTCTCTCTTTGGTGATATGTAACCAAACTCTGTCACCAACCTGAAATTGATGATCAACTCGATGCTTGTCATGCCTGGCTTTGTACTTTGCCTGGCTCTTCTCCAACTGTTCTTGAACTGCCTGCTTCACTGCTTGGATTCTCTGAATGAACCTTAGTGCTTTATCTGCATCATGATGTCCATCCACTGCATCTTTGCCAAAAGAGAAGTCCATCGGTGTTTTTGGCAGATAACCAAAACAAGTTTCAAAAGGAGATCTGTTTGTGGAAGAATGAACTGCATGATTGTAGGCATGCTGTATATACTGCAACTACTCATCCCAAAGTTTAGGATGTTTACTACAATATCCTATGAGCAGATGAACCATTGTTCTGTTCACTACCTATGTTTGTCCATCGGTCTGTGGATGAAAAGTTGTACTCTTCTTAAGTTTAGTATCCATAAGATCCCATAGAGTTGACCAGAATTCTCCCAAGAACCAGGAATCTTGATCAGATACAATAGATATGGGCAGCCCAAAATGTACCCAAACATTCTGAAAGAATAGATGAGTTGTTTGTTCAGCAGTGATCTGTTTGTTACATGGCATTAAGATACACATTTTGCTGAATCTATCCACAACAACATATAGATAATCATGCCCTTTTCTAGACATAGGTAGTCCTCCTACAAAGTCCATAGAAATGCTTTCCCAAGGATGAGAAGAAACTGGAAGAGGTGTGTACAAACCCAATTTCCTATTGCTAGGCTTACTTGTTGCACACATAACACAACCTCTCATGTATTTAGCTACAGTTTCTTGCATTTGAGGCCAATAACAGTGATTCTGCAATACAGACAATTTTTTACTTACTCCAAAATGTCCTGCAATCAATGAACTATGTGCCTCTCGGATCACATGCACTCTTTCTTTCTCTGGAATACAGAGTTTACCAAGATGATACAGGAGTTGATTATGCACATAATAGTTTTCTTCCTGTTTACCATGTGTTAGTGATGCATATACTTTCTTAAAATCTTTATCTTCTGCATACTGTTCAATATAACTTTCATGTGTTAATGAACTGTTTTGAAGAATGATTGAAGCATTCATAGGTGGCCTTGATAACATGTCTGCTACCTTATTATGAATTCCCTTCTTGTATTTAATTATGAGATGAAATTGTTGTAAGAATCCCATCCATCTTAAATGCCTTCTTTGTTGTACTTTAGTTTGAGATTGTAAATATTGAAGTGGCTGATGATCAGTATGTATGACTGTTTCTTTTCCCATGATATAATGTTTCCACTTCTTCACACTCTGTACCAAAGCATACAACTCTTTGTCATAAGTCGGATAGTTACTTACCGCAGTAGAGAATGTTTTTGAATGGTAACAGACTGGCTTCCTCCCTTGCATCAAAACGGCTCCCATGGAAAACCCACTGGCATCGGTTTCGATCTCAAATGGCTGCTGCAAATCTGGCAATGTCAGAATTGGGGCTGTGCTGATCCTTTCCTTCAAAGTGTCGAAGGCTCTCTGATTCTTGCCTCCCCATTGGAAAATTTCTTTAATGCTTGTCAACGCATGTAATGGAGCAGCAATGGAAGAAAACCCAGAAATGAATTTTCTCCAATACTGAACCGCACCCAGAAAACTTCTGATTTTAGTAACGGTGTTAGGCCGTGGCCAGTTTACAATGACAGCAACCTTGGCTAGGTCCACTCGCAGGTGGCCTCCACCAATAATATGGCCGAAATATACTAAAGAAGTTTTAGCAAACTCACATTTAGACATTTTTACATAAAGCTTCTCCTTCTTCAGTACATCTAAAACTTTCTTCACATGTACAATATGCTCTTCCCAAGTCTTGCTAAACACAAGGATATCATCCAAATATACAATTACAAAATCATCAATGAATGGTCAAAAGACATCATTCATGACCCGCATGAAAGTAGCAGGAGCGTTACATAGCCCAAAAGGTATTACAAGCCATTCATACAAACCCTGTTTTGTTTTAAACGTTGTTTTCCAAGCATCATTTTCAGCAACACGGATTTGATGATACCCACTATGCAGATCCAATTTTGTAAAATAAATTGCATGTTTCAACTGATCAAGCAAATCATTAATGCGAGGAAGAGGATACATGTTTTTAATGGTGATTTTGTTAAGGGCCCTGTAGTCGATACACATCCTCCACGACCCATCCTTCTTTGGAACCAAGACTATAGGAGAACTGCAAGGAGAAGTGCTGGGCTGGATGACCCCCTTCTCAATCAGCTCTTGAACCTGCTTCTTGATTTCCTCATTCTGCATTATAGACATCCGGTACATGGCTATGTTCGGGAGTGGCACATCCTGCTGCAAATGTATCTCATGCTGAATCTCCCTCTTCGGTGGTAACCCCTTCGGATCTTGAAACAAATCATCATACTCATAAATAATTTCAATCAGTTCAGATTTCTGTTTAGGGTCACATCCTTCAAAAGATTTAGAGAGCTCATCTTTTTTTACCTTAACCATCATTAACACAAAATTCTTACTAGCATTTACCAGCCTCTTCATTTGTCCTGCAGAAACTATTGCTAGGTTTGTTCTTGTCTTATGTGCTCGTACAATATACTCTACACCATCTTTAAAAAGATGGTACTTATCCTGCTCTCTATAAAAGACTGCTTTCCGGTCATACAAATATGGACTCCCAAGTACTATTCCACAAATGTCGAGTGGCACTACATCTGGTTCTACCTCATCTATGAACTTTTCAGTAATTGCAAACTTCAATACACATTTCTTTGAAACTTGTAACTGTGTATCGTTAGTAACCCAACCAAGAGGATAGGGCTTTTCATGAGGCACAGTAACTAAATGAAATTTCTTAACCACTTCTTCTGATATCAGATTTACTTGTGAACCACTATCAAACAATGTATTAATCTTTGTGTGATTTGCAATGACACGAACATGAAACAGTGCACTTCTATCTTTATCATTTTGCTTAGAAGTAGATGGCAGATTTGCACTTGCACTAGAACTTGATTTTGCATCAATGGGAAGTGAGATACTTTTATTCTTACCGTGGATTCCGACGGCTGTAACCTTTGTTTCATCACCTGAATCGGACCCTAAGTCTTGAATAACCGATGCAGTAGCTTTTGCTTTTCCTTTATCTTTGTTTCCTCCGTACTTCTTTGGCCTTAACTCCGGATGAAGTTTCCAACACTTAGAGACATCATGTCCCTTCTGACAATGCGAACATGTAGGCTTTTCACCCTCCTTCTTAACAATAGCCATCTTCTTTTTCCCCTTATCTTGACGTTTCAATTTGCTGTCAAATTTAAAAGATTTCTTCCCAAAAGTATCGTTAGAATGCTTACCCCTGGCTTCTAAATGGGTATCTTGAACACATACATCATCCAAATTACTGGGGTTAAACATCAACAAAGTATGTCTCAAATAAGAATGCATGCCACCAATGTACTTAAGAAGAGTTTCCTGTGTATCTAATGCAACATTCAATGCAATAACCCTCTTTCTGAATTCACGAGTATAATCTTGAATGCTTTGTCCTTTAGCATGTCTAAACATTTGCCAACCCATGGTTAATTGTTGGTTATGGCCTAAGGGATAAAATTGCTTCCTTAATACTTCAATGAATTCATTCCAAACTGAAATAATTTTACCATTCTTTTGAAGATCTTGCTGAATCTTGCTTTCCCACCAAGTAAGAGCCATTCCACTCATTCTCAAAGTGGCCAATTGAATCCTGGAAGGGTCATCATTAATGCCCTGCACCCTGCAATATACTTCAAGCTGCTTGATCCAATTGTCTAACTTTTCAGCATCTAAATCTCCATTATAAATTGGTAACTCAAACTTAACATCCAATTTGAAATACGGCATATTAGAATTTGCATTAGCATTATGTGAATGAGAAGCATGAGAAGAAGAGAAAGTTTGAGTAGTATCAAGAGGATCACCATCACCTCCTACTCCTTTACCCTTTTCTTCCTTCTTCACTTCTACCTTTTTGGCTGAAGATCCTTCTTCTTTCTTCTTCCTTTCTGCTCGCTCATCGAGTAGAATTTCCATCATGGCTTTCATGCTCATAAAAGCCTCTAAAAACTCAGATTAAGAAATAACAGGTTTTTCCCGTTCTGTATGTCCTTCTTCTTCCCCTCGTGGAGAAGACATGGTTCTTGAGAATGTTTTCCTTGAGCCAATCTCAAGATCTTCTTCAACTAATTCTCCTTCACCACGCTTTAACCTGGACCTGGTAAGCATTCACAAACTTGCACAAGCAGTCAACCAGCTCTGATACCATAACATGATCCATTGGACCTCAACTTGTGTGCATTAAAAGTTTGTGTTAAAAGAATGCGTCCAGCAGGTTAATTAATGGAACAACATTAACAGAAATTAAATACTAAAAACAGATGGAAAACGAACTGATAAATAGATATAAAGAAGCACAGAATCAGAGCGTCACAAACATAAGTTGATAACGGAGTTCACCCCCTCCCCTGGGCTACGTCTCCGGGTCCCTCTCCAATGGGTACCGATTCAATTAATCTTTTTAAAATGGTACAAAATGGTTCTAGAAACAACTTCAACAACTGTAAACAGAATGCTGTACAAAATCTTTAAGACATTTCTCTCGAAATTACAATCAGCATTCAAAGATAAAGAAAGCTAAAATATAACAGAGAATGTCGACTTCTACGGCACAGCATCTGGACACTTCGCAGCAAAAATGATCTCTAAGCTTCTCATAACAGAGAAACGATACTCTGTGCTCCAAAACAATCCGCCTTCTCGGTGGCCAGCCCCCTCTATTTAAGAGTTTAGCGGGAGGGATAAGTAACCGATTCGATTCCCTCATCTCAGCTGTTATCTTTTTTATTATTGTTACAACCATACGCTGAACCATGCAATTCGGCCAAGTCACTGCACAAGCATTATGTTACCATGACGTTCCATACCCCCGAAATGTGGCAACTAACTCCACACACATGTTGATTCACAACACGTTGCAATGACCGTTACGCACATATGTTGCACCATAGCATAGCGTCACACGTAACATAACTGTTTGATGTCACCACTAACTTTGCGATGTTGCAGCAAGTGCGATAAGTATGTCACAGCTAAGTCTGTCACAGCAGTGTAAAAATTCTGTCGTAGCTAAGTCTGTCACAGCAGTGTAAAAAGTCTGTTGCAGCTAAGTCTGTCACAACAGTGTGAAAAAGTCTGTCACAGCTAATTATGTCGCAGCTAATTCTATCACAGCTAAGTCTGTCATAGCAGTGTGAAAAAGTCTGTCGCAGCTAAGTCTGTCACAGCAGTGTAAAAAGTCTGTCGCAGCTAAGTCACTACTATGTTTAGCATATGTGTGGAACATACATGTGTTATGTTCTTTGAACCATAGATTAATAACTATTATACCAAAATTGGATCAGTGTAATTTGAAGATGAATAATCCACCGGATCAGCTGCTTGGGTGATTTATACTCCTACGGGTCAAGTATTGTCTTCAGGAGGCGTATATTTACGACCTTCTCCGAGTAATGTTACTGAATACAGTGTTGTTATTGAGTTATTGTGGGATGCCATTTCACATGGTGTTCCCTCTCTTGAGGTACGTCTTGATTCGCGGTTAGTGGTTTCATAGCTTAATGGCTCGTATCGTATTAGGGATCCAATATTATTATGAAGATTCTTACATGTGAGATTGCTAGAACGAAAATTTGAGAATATAACATACATACATGTTTCCAGAATTTTTAATTAAGTTGTTGACTCATATGCTAACTATGTGTTAGATTGGCATTTGTCTCATAAACCATAAGCATATCACAAACATACATTTTTACACACATGTAAATAAATAAAATCGATCATCATAAAAAAATTTCATTAAACATCCAAAATGTGACGTCATAATACATAAGTGTCATAATACAAAATTGGGGCTTTCGAGCCACCAACATATAATACACGGTAGTACAAAAAGAAATATTCTCAGGTCTCTAAGCCTGAGGAGGAGGAGGGGGGTTCTGATCATGGTAGCACAACACGGCTCTAGCTATCCGTTGAAATAATTGAACCCATGCCCGTGGTACACCAACCACCTGACGTTGCATGGCCTCAGGCAAGTCCTTGACTTGCGCCATGGGTACCCTGTGTGTCAAGCGTACAAAGTTTGTGTGGATGCTTTGGAGCGTCCGCTCTGCATCCGCACCCATGATATCGTCTCCTCTTCCCCTCCATCTATGACGAGGGAAACCATCAGGTCGCCACGGTCCAACATCTACATACACATGACAGATTGTCACTATGTGTCGTCACACCAAAACATGTCTTTTGAGTCAATATATCAAAAAACACAAAAAAATTAATAATTCAAAAAACTTAAAAAGAGGGTTTGGGATTCGTTACCTATGTCGCCATATGTCGCTCCTGGTGGTAGGGGCATGTCCAGATCTCCCTAGAAATCTATCCCTGCATAGGGGTAGTCATCGATGGCTATGATCTGCCTCCGCCAACATGGAAAGAAGTCTGCTAGGCAAGGGTTAGCCACCCTACCTCCGCCCAGTCTACGCATAACATTTGCCCAACGTCGTTGGGTCGGATCTCGAACTCCGTGTGGAGGAATGTCCACTATAGGGATTAGCCCCGGTACATGCTCAAAGAAGAACGTGCTCAGTATGCTGCCGAAACCGAAGTTTCTCACCTTGCCCATCTTGCAAGTCACTGAGCTACTGTTTCATGTTACTCAACAACGCAGTGCTCCAGTCATACACTATGGGTCTCATACACTCCACCGCATAGAACATCAATGGCCGTGAGGCCTGGTGGAATGAAGCTAAGCCAGATATCCTACCGAGTGCCAATAATATGGCCTTCAGTCCCAGCACCTGGATCAAGTTTGTCGGGATTTGACTCTCAACATTTTTCGTGTCCGGAAAGCAGTACACCGCAATGTACTCATCAATAGTCAGGCCACCTCCAGGCCCGCGAGATCGGAGATTTACCACCTCTCCTCGTCAGGATAATCCAGTAATAAAGTATATGTCCTCAATCTCTATACTTAGCAACATCCCATCAATGTGAAAAGACTCAGAGTCTGGATCCTAGTAATCCACTAGCATCTGCAGGAGTCTTGGTTTGGCCCTTAGGCTGCCAAGACACTAAAACTTATACAAACCGCATGCACGTAGAGCTTGTTGGGCCATTAAGTCACCTTGTACAACCTCTTCTACATCACCATGTTCCCTCTCCCTCCATTCTAGAACCATCCTGCACAGAAAACATGATTTTTGGTTATTATTTGCCTTAGAAATCCTTATTCGTGGCCGCATACGCGACTGTTTGAAAAACAACCGTGTATGTACGTGGTTTTGGGCAGTTTTTCAGTGTATGGCCAGCCCTATACGTGGAAAAAACCCCGATATCCGCGTGGGCCGAAACACATACCTTAGATTGGCCTAGAAAATGAAATTGACCATGGAAACTTAAAAAATTTGCATGAAATGGGAAGAGGAGGACATGAGGAGTTACCTGGAACAAACGGTGTCGAATTTCGCCGGACGATGCTCCCAGAATTCGCGTTGAAAGTTTTGAGCTCAAATGGGTAAAAAATTCAAATGATATGTAATTTTTTTGTTTTTTACTATTTATAGAATTTTTTGAAAATTTTGAAGTTTTTTACCCACTTTCTATAGTTTTGGACCGTTTCTGACCATTTTGGACTAATTTGATGATGTAGGAGTCCGTTTTGAGCGCGGTTTGACCGTGGTTTTGACCCATTCATGCTGATTTCAGGTATTATGTCTAAACTGACATATAGGTTAGGTTTCACATCCGTTTGCACTTTGTATGACATTATGACCGTTTCATTATAACCTTAGGTACGAACCCGTTCTATCTTGTCACGGAGCCTTCTTGTTGCTTTTAAAAGTGACATGATGTGAATGGTAGAACTTGACCATACATGAGTACCCTAGTTAGATCCTGTTTTGCATTTGGTGCCCATGCCGACATTTTTCCTTTAGGGTGTGGGAGTCCTTTGTATAGTATCACCATGACTTTGCGCAAGAGCTTCATACTCCTCTTGATCTTTTTGCTAGCCTTTTCCCAGGACTCCCTTATGTCAAGTTGTAATTGCATTATCATGAGTTTTGCTTGCCTTATTGAGCCTAATGTCGGCTTCCCTGACATTGATTATCAACCATATAGCCCGAGCTTGTCTCATGTCTAGCCACGCATAGCCATTTTTATATATCTTTTGCAGCTTGATTCCCCATTTTTTACCAGGAGGGGACCTTCCCCCAAGTGTCGTTATCCTACACATGTTTCCTTGCATTGAGCATAGGTATGTTCCGTTTCTTGGAACTAGTTTGTTTGCCCCTGGACACTCGTCTGCTCCTAGTCTGTAACTATAAAGCACTTTTATTCTTTTTCAAGCTTTTCAAAATATTTGAAAAAGTCCAAAAAAATAAAAAAACCAAAAAGCCGGACAGGAAAAGAGGTTACCTTTGGCAACAGTCGAGTCGTGTCGCCTTCGAATAGAGCACTATATATCACATCTGTTGGTTGGGTTAATAGTTTGACTTTAGGAGTTGTACTCGTTTTTCTGAGTTGATCTCCACCGACTGGTTAAGCTTCCAGTCCCTATGGAGCCTCTATCGATGCCTCCTATGTCACAAAGATGTCTCAGTTTTGTATATCAAGTCTATGCTACCTACATTCAGTCACCATTCGCCTTTATGCTCTTGTTCAAAGGAAGTTGAAACTTGAGTCGGCCATTCCTCAATTCTCTTGACTTTGCATGTTGGCCATTCCTAGCACTGATACTGGTTCATGCACATTATGATCGAGTCCTTCCACATTATATAGCTTTGCTGAGTACCTTGTGTTGGATGACGGGGGATGCCTTAATGCCCTCCTTCCAACGGATTTCATCCCATCAACTTCAGATCATTTATTCTAGGATAGGAATCTAGGGTCATTTATGAGTGCCTTGAGACTTACAATCATCAGTGGTAGGTTCTCTCGCCATCGACCGTTTTGGGAACACATCAATGTCCCTTGATCGATGTATTCTTCCAAGTGTTCAACCTCAACACATTTATTCACACTTGTTAGATTGCACTCTAGTACCTTGATTCCCATTTTCATTATCGGTGGGTGATCTCGCGTATATTAACGGTATACATCAATGACCGGCAATCAGACGATGGAATACTATGTTCGACCTCGACACCTCTATTCACATAGTAGGACATGTACTCATAGTGGATTGTGTAGAAGACCTTCCAGATTGGTGGCATTTCATATATGCTACCTCCTTGATCATGCCAGTGTTCATGAGATTTCAGCTCTTGTGACTTGATTCCAGTGTATGTCAGATGTCTTTAGCCATTATGGAGATCCTGATCCATTGTATATCTTCAGCTTTCATGGAGATCATGATCATTTGTGTATCTTCATCATGGATATTTTGATCTATCTATATTGTACGTGGCGATGACCACACATGTCATATTTTGTATCATGCCTATTCATGGCCATTGTACTCTTATGTATCCGAGACTGCTATATGTACTTGCAGTCATGTGCAGAGTTTGATTATTGTATTATATTGTTGGATGGCTGGTTCTTCCACCTAGTTCTTCATCACTCCACTTCTGGGATGGATTTATGATGTATTTCGGCCATCATATCACCCCTCTGACCTCACACATTAGGGGGCATCTATTACAGCTGATTTTACCACACATGGTAGATCACATATTTATGGCCTTCCCTGTCCCTTTGCAGACTCTTTGGACCCCATGGACTATTTTTGTACCTTTGATGTTTCCAAGATCATCCCTAAAAACATGCATTATTTGCCATACGCGGCTTTTAAACCCATTCTCACGTATATACGCGGATATGACCCTTAAGCCCGCGTACATCGGGATGTGTGCAAAAGGCCAAATAGTTTTGGAGTTTTCCTTGATGTGGAGCCAAGTCACTTGTCTCTTGGCCTTCCATATGCCTTGATATTGCTCGAATTCGACCTTCCATTACCCCATTGAAGCACTATATAAGGAACCCTTTGGATACATTGAAGGAGGAGGAATTGAAGAGCAAGAAAACTATAGTCCATTGTTGCCGAAGCTTATACTTGAGTCTGCATCCCTTTGTCCCTTGGAGCACTTTGTGTTCTTCCCAGGCTTGCCTTTGCTTGTGAGCTTGCTATCGAGAGATGGAGGATTGAAGTGGTGGAGGCCCAACTGGAGGACTCAGTTTCTTTGGTTCGCAGACGTGCCGATAAAGGTTGTCATTCTTGTAATCTCTGATTTATATTAATAGAAATATCTTTTCCTGTCCAATAATGTGTATTTAAATGAATATGGAATCCGTGGATGCTTTTAAATGCTTATATGTTATTGATTATATATGCTAGAGTAGGTCTAACACCATTATATAGCATGCTTGTCTTGTTTGCTGATTGTTGAGAGAGAAAATTGCTAACACAAGCGAGATTGGAAAAGCTCAATGGGGATCTACATCAACCATCCAGAATAAGGTATGTTTCGAGATCCTTTAGTGTTAGATGTTTATTTCTCTTGCATATTGGGAAGGGATTGATTTCTGCGGTTACTCTGTCTGTTGTGGTACCCCAAGCCATAGGAAGTTTTCTCCGTAACAGTAAGATATCCTCAATAAAGACTATATGTGAGAGCCAAAACTGACCCCCAATGTTAAGACCTTTATAATTGCTAGACCTTTTTGCTGATAGAATTGCCTTGGTAAGACCATCTACGACTAGAAGAAAAAGCAACGACGCTCATGGACAACCTTGCCTAATAACTTGGTCAGGTCTAAAGAAACCCGAAGCAACTCCATTAACCAAAACAAAAAAAGAGATAGGCATAATACACCACATAACCCATTTGATAAAAGAAACACAAAACCCCAATTGAGTCATTACCATCCTCAAATAGATCCAACTAACCCTATCATAAGCCCTCAAAAGGTCAATTTTAATAACCATTGACTTTAATTTTTTGGATCTAATAAAATGTAACCCCTCCCGCGCCACACCGATAGAATCATGGATTCGTCTACCAGGTAGAAAACCAAAACGCTCCTTGGAAATACTTGTAGAAAGCAAAGGTTTGATTCTTCTTGCAATGAATTTAGCAACAAGTTTGTAGATAGTATTACATAAATAAATGGGTCAAAATTGATCAAAAGTACCTAAATTATATGTCTTTAGAACCATTGCTATAAAGGTAGAATTGAAAGTCGTTAACATCTTCCCATTCCTTCTAGAATCCTCCACCACTTTTAACAGATCCTATCCTACAAACATCATGCAACACTATGTAAAATTCAACTGCAAAACCATTAGGACCATGACTTTTGTCCTTTTTGAAATTATGTAGAACCTCGTCTAGCTCACCGCTAGTAACCTCCATCAAATTACACTTATCCATATTTTCAACAATTTAAGGAAAGGTTTGATCAATTTTTACCACACCAATAATGTTATCAGACCCCTATGATTTGAAGAGATTATCAAAATGCTTGATCCCCACTTCTGCTATATCTTAAAAACTAATTACTTCATTAGTGGAATCATTTTTTATTTTCCAAATGGTATTGCAGTTCTTTATGTGATTAGCATGACGATGAAAGAATTTGGTATTCTCATCTCCCTTAGCTAACCATATGGATATATTATTTAGCCTCCATTCAACTTTGCGAAAACCTAGAATCTCCTTCCGCTTCTTCTCAAGCACTAAGATTGCTAACCTTAAATCTTTTGTTAAGAACTCTGCCCCTTCCCCATCATTCCATTCAGCCAAACGTTCCCCAATTCCAATTAGATCTTGATCTTTCCACAACCTCATATTGTAAGACCATTCTAAGGAGACCTCTTTTGATCGTTTGATACTTTTTAAAAATTGAATGGTCGTCGGTTCCCAACTATATAGATCACAAGGTATCCACACATTCTTGAGATTATTAACCAACTACTTGTCTTCCAACCAAAGATAATTAAATTTGAAAGGAGCTGAAGGCTTGGAGCCTACAACAAATATTTCCATTATTATTGGAAGGTGGTCATAGTCACCTCCGACTCCCACCCATTGCGGAAACCTAAAAGGAAGCTCCATAAAACCCTTACCTACTAAGAAACGATCAATCGTTTCACAATTCTGGCCTCCCCTGCTTGTCTATTACATAAGGTAGGTTTAAGTTTACTAGGCTTAATATCCAAAAGTCCAACTATCACCAATTTCCTGTGAAAATATTTTTGACAAACAATCCTTTTCCTTTTGCATAATAAGACCCCATATTTCAGAACTACCCAAATAAAAGTTAAGGTCACCCTCGAAGACTAAATTATTATGCTTCAATAAGTCCTTGACGTCAAAATGTCCAGAAAGATACTCTGTTTGAGTAGAGACCATATATATTTGTAAATATAAGTCCCTTCACAGATTCGAAAAATACAAAATCGTATCTAAAACAAAAACTATAAAAAAAAAATTAATTAATAACATACCTTGACTTCTCCATCGTGTTATCACACCCCAAATTGACCTTTTCATCATTGAACGACACTCCCAACCTCTAATAATATGCTTTAACTCCTTTACAATTCAAAATTTCAATCATAATCTCCTCCATAAATAAAACACCTAGCTTTAATGCATCAATCAAACATCTCATAACTAATTTTTTTTGAGGGATTAACCAACATTACACAATTCATCTCTCATTTATGAGAGTTGAAGGTAGATGGCCAATATGACAATAAACCGGTGAAAATAAATGTTTGATCGTCATTAAAGCTAAAGTTAGGAGAGAAGCCGTCTCTACCCCCATCTTACTCAACCTAATCACCCCATCTCACTCAACCTAGGCGTTACAAACAATGCCAATGTTATATGTGCATGACATTTAAACAAATGGCGAGGGAAGAAATTCAAAGTAAGAAATTAATATATACAGATGTTATGTACAAATAGTCTATGCCGTTACAGTTGCAATTGCTTCGATCCAACGCGATTGCAGAAATACCCACTCTGGAATTCGTGAATTCTTGTCTGCAAAATTATATCAAATGACAACCTCAGCCATGGCTCAAGGGTTTGGAGGGCTCACAGCCCCAAGGCCTTCCCTTTCTTCATCTTACGAATTACAACTTGGCTTCTTCAAGCATCCGGCTGGTAAGCACTGGGTCCTTTTTAAACTAATTTTAAGATTAAACTTCAATAGTCAGTAAAGTGCTGTGTCTGTTTCTTCTTCAGTTTTCTTCTCAGAATCTCAACTGGGGTTTTAAAATTTCTATCAGAGGTTCTGAAGGACCCATATCATATTCTGTTATCGTAAGGTAGATCTAAGTAATACAATGAGTCGACTTCCACAAGCTGTTGAGTTAGGGGAAATTTCAGCAGGCACTGGCAAATTCTATGACGTTGATCTGTGATTTTTGTTGTTGTTATGGGCATGTCAGGGGTATTAAAGCTATTTTTTGACATGTTAAGTTGAAATCGAGCAAAGGGTTAGACCTCGATGATTGAAGATTAGCGAGGGGCTAGTGCGGACCTTCCAGGTCACAGTTAGAATGTGAGCTCCTGATAAGCACGGAGCTATGTTTGAATACTGAGGTTTTGCAATTGTGTCCAGGATGCCCATTCTACACTCCACCAGTACCCCACCACACCACTAGGGGACATGTGGAACTCTTTCAGTGCTGTAACTCATTTTACAGTTGTAGCTTGTCTTTTAAAAAAATAATAACATATTATAATAAACTAAATTATAGATTTGATTCCTATATTATAATAAACTAAATTATAGATTTGATTCCTCTGAATGCTTCGTAGATCCATTTTAATTCTCCTCTGGGTGCTTGGTAGATGCATTTTAAGATGAAAATATGTTGGTATAAAAATGAAAATATGTTGGTATAAATAACATGTAAATAAATAACATCTAAATTACAATAGTTCACACTTCTAGCAGGTTGATAGATTTAAAGCAGCTCGATAGATTTGATTCCTCAACGTGCTTCTTGGTAGATCCATTTTAACATTGACCTATGCTGGTATAAATAACATGTAAATTACAATAGTTACGGCACAAGTGTGTGTTTGGATCTGTTTTCAATTACATGGATTGTAAGGTTGATTTTTTTGGTATGTGAGCTTTGCCATTTCCTGTTATGTTCTAAGATTTGGTCAGTTCTCCTTTAGTTATTGCTAGATTTCAGTCTTAGGTGGGCCAAGAGGCACATTCTACGGCTATGAAAGAAGGAGACTACTCATCAACTTTAAGTATGTGTAGCTTCGATGATAGCTGATGTAGAGCTGACCCCTTCCACGTTTTCACAAACTAGAACAGATCCAGCTTAACCCTGGATCATCAAGGGGTATCAAATTCCACCAATTTCAATGTTTTTAACCCCAGATCATTAAGGGGTATCAAATTTCACCAATTTCAATGTTTTTGCAACCACAACTGCTTAAAGACTATTTAGCCAAATCGAGTCTGTGCGAAAACATTGAGATCGGTACCTTGAGGAATCTGATTCCTCTTGGTGCATAATGTACCTGGGATAAAAATGGATCTGTACTAGTAGTGGTCACTGCCCACAGGGCTTCATGCTGTGTTGTCTCTTTTAGTATATTATACACACAACAACAATTTTCAGTGGGATTTGTCAGGATCGGCCTTTTGAGTCTACACTCCAGCTAAGTAGAAGTCTAGTGTGCAGAGTCTGACAGCAAAGGCCATCAGTGTAGCTTCCATCGAGGGCCTAGAGGATACAAGGTAGTTCGCAACTGCTGAAAATCTAAATTCAACAGCTCCAGTGGCTCCGGTAGGCACCCATCATATTCTTTTAATTGCGATTTCCATAAGAAGCTATTAGATTTATAATTTTATTGTCGTCAACCAGTGAAACTGATCCTAGTTAATGTAACAGTTGTTTAATCCAGTTGTAATTTTCTACCTCTACCAGACTTTTCCGAGTCTCAATTGACTCTTTGAGGAAACTGAGCCCCAAGGCAGCTCTTCCGAGTCTAACTTGGCCATGACTCATACTCGCAATTTAAATTTGCATATATAAAGCATGTCAGATTGTTGACACCCTGAGTTTTTCGTGAGTCAAATTTATTTGATGAGTTTGAATCACGAGTCACACATAAAGAAACACTCATTTTGCTTGTTTTTCTAATCCGATTTCACATTGGACAACCAGTAGGATTGCCCCTTTGCCAGAATCCATGGCATTTTTTAATATGTAGTGTCTATATACTTTGAAATGAGTTATTATTGAAAATTTGCATCATACGGAAATTGTAATATTTCATATTTTATTTTCGCTGAAATTTAGTGTATTACTGTATTCTAATTTCCCAATGCCACTGGTGAGTTTTGCAAGAGTTGGAGTCAATTCTTACTCTTCAGCCTTGCCGATTCATTCTTCAAGTTAAGTTGGTAACTTTACTTAATTCTTGACCTTTTCATTGGTATGCCAGAATGGAAGAGGAGTTCCATTGTTATCAGATTGGATGCTTCGCTTTCTCTATCTTCAAATTCAAGGAAGCGAGCTTCGAAATTCGTTACCAGTGCTGTGGCGGTGAGATTTCTGAACCTGGCTCCATCTTGTTGTTTCTTCTTTGGCAGGATAAATGCAGGCACGCAATATACTTTTACGTAAGATCAAGTTTTTAAACTGTTTTAGAAACAACAAAATGAGCCCTGGAATTCATTTTTACATAGACACATGTTTTTGAACTGTTTGAGAAGCAATCAAATGATCTCTTTGATGGGATAGGTGAAATTTGCCGAAGGGCAAGACTAATTTTGCAGGACAAAATTCCATTCCAGTTTAGTTTGGCTTAAAAAATGGCGGGAATAATGCTAGATGTTTGTTTTGCACCTTATATTAGGATATTTCATAGAAAATTCCACAGCCACATGTTTTTTTGCAGCATTCGATGCTCAAAATATGCTTTTAGACATGTAATATTGCTGGTTTGCAACAGCTCTCTTTCATTGGATATTTACAATATTCAGTCTGTTTGTTGACAGTGCATGATACCAGCTTTCTCTTTTGATCACCGATTGATTTTAACATAACTCTCTCTTTCCTTGCATAAGCATAGCCTTTATTTATTGGTGATATGTAGTGGGCAATTTGTTCTTTCCATTATTTGACGACCAAAATTTTCCCAGAATATGAGAGGAATTGAGGCCAAAATGCGATCTCCCATTTCAGTTCAATGGTAGATATCAATCTCTATGGTGACCACTTGTCCAAAGCCACGGCGACTGCTTTCAGAGCATGCATGAGCATTCATTGCACCTCTCCCTATCTACCAGGTCTAGCTCTCTCCAGCCGATCAAGTTTTCTTCCTCCTTTTGTTCGGAAAAATGAGTGCCATCCTATACATCACGTAAGCTAGATTAAAAAAGCCTCGACCTACTGACTGATTCTTGTAGCGTATTCGTCAGATCAATTAATAATCTCCTCGGAAGCTTTAGCACTTTCCTGTCCCTTCTCCTATTGATAAGGATGCCTGTTTGATAAGGCTAAATGGTCTCCCCATTATGAACAAAAATTGTGTGACTGATCATTGTGGGTACAATGACAGATGGTCCGGACCAGGTCGTCATTATCTTCTTTTCCTCCTTTATGTTTAGATTTGTAATTTTCCTCTATGAATAATTAACCTTGTTAAAGTATTGGGCTTTTTTCATTAGCAACTTTAAGGGCCAGGTTTTTTGGTTACAGAATGTGAAGGGCAAAATACCTCTTAAATCTCAATGGACACTACAGCACTGATATTGATTATTGATTAATTGTTTTCCTAGCATGTATGCAGTATCTGATACTTGATTGGTGGGATATAATGGGAAAAGTTTCTGTTTCAGGTGTCGGATGGCCACTTATTTTACTGGCACATATTGGGCATTTACAAATTTTGGCATTTTTTTATAGTTGCTTCCAGGATCAATTTCTTGTTGCAAGAATATGATGGGCAAGATATCCCTTTACTCTTGACTGACATTCTGTCTTTTTTTTCCATGGAATAAACTGTATATTCGATATTTTAGGGAGAAATCAAAATATACTAGCCTTTGTGCATTGGCACTCCAGGGGATCTGATCACTCTGCCGTTTTTGCAAACAAAAAACTGAAACCTTTAAAGAGAGACTATTATGACAGTCTTCGAGTTAGACCTTGGTCTGTTGCCAGACATAAAAATACCTGTAACACCCTTTAACTGTTCATTCAGGCCTGAAAATACGGTCCACTTCAAAGGTTTAGGTATACTAAGCCGTTTACAAAATATCCTAACAGAAAAACAAGTTTTTTTAAAAAGGGAAAGGACAAAACAGTCTTCTTTCAATCAGCTTCATCTCAATATAGAGATTTGACCTCTTCAGGAAGAGAACCCCTTTCATCAATTTCAGATAACACCGACTGGCTTTCTTGTAGAGTAAAGGCTTTTTTTGAAAGCTTAATCAGCTTTCTCATTAAGCTCACTGTATACATGCTGAAAAGAGACCTCTTCGAACCTGTTCCTTACCTCAATTTTTTCCATGATTGATGCAGCAGTACGTTCTTCAGCTTGTTGATACCCTTTTCCCAGTTTATAACCAGCTTTGAGTCCCAGATGATCTGAACTTTAACTGTACCTCTTTCTCTTGCTATTTTTAATAGCACCGACAGAGATGCAACTCAGCTCTGTTCTTGAAGCCTTGACTGAACAATGAAGGTTGCTATCAAGGAGTTATAATGATTCTCACTAAAGAGCCACCAGAACCACAGAAGCCCAGAGTGCCTTGGCTTTTTTTGTCAAAATACCCCAACTCTTTAGTGAAATCAATTTCTGGAACTTTTAGGATTCTTTGGGGGATTTTACCTCCTGGTGCATCCAAATTCCTTCATAAGCATACCTTGCTTGATGACTTATCTGAAGTGGAATAATGCCTCTCCTGGTGCATCCAAATTCCTCCAAATGCACCTTGCCTGATGACTTATCTGAAGTGGAATAATGCCTTTCCCTTGAAAAAAGTTAAAACATTTCATTTCTGGCTAGCCAAAGGGTCCATATAACTATCCTTGGTAATGCCTTATGATCATGAACTGTTTTATCCATTCACCAGGCCTTAAAACAGTCATTGATGGATTCCCCATTCCACTTCCCATCACCATTTGTAATTGTGAAAGCCTTATTCCAAATTTCATTGGCAATATAGCAATGCACAAATAGATGATACTGACTCATTACTTTTGCACAGTACACACATGCCAGGCCCTTTGCATGACCTTTTCATACAGCTACTGTGTTTCTATCTTTGAGTCTTGATGCCATATAGAGCTTCTACATAAACAAAAGATATCCATGTTATGAAGAGCACGAGTTAAAGGATCCAATAATCTGAAATTTGCTGAGCAGCCCATCCAGGGATCCTCCCCTATTTTCACTTTGCCATCTCTTCCTATTTTCTGTACCAACCACTTTACCACTAATAGAAAAGCTTTCATTAATGCCTTCTGGTTTACAGAAGCCCCTCCATAGCGCTTCTCTATTTTTATGATCCAATGGTCCAAAGATCCAGGAGCTATATATTTTTCCATCATTACATTCCCCCACAATCCATCATCATGCATCAATCTCCACATACTCTTTGTATCTAGAGCCTGCCCAAACAGATGAATATTTTTAAGGTCGCACCCTCCAGCTTCTCTTGGCAAAGCCGATTTTTTCTACTTGACTAGAGGAATACCATCCTTTTCTCTCTTTCCTGTCTACATAGAACTAAAACACTTCTTTTTAATTTTTTCCAACATTCCATTGGGAAAACCAATAGACTAGGATTCATCCAAACCTTCGTCCCCTTGATAACCACATATAGCACCAGTTTGTCACTTTTCCGTCAGTTTTCTCAAAGAACCAAAGCCAGTCTCTTAACCTGTAATGATTAGCTTTTAGATAGAAACCCGAGTATTTTTAGACCCTGGTTAAAGCCTAAACGGGATGGATGGGAAAGATACAATCTGCTTACACTCTCTTCCTATATCTTCTCCAAGTCCATTAAAAAAACAGTGGATTTGTGGACATTCACCTCCATCCCTGTCGCTTAAACATACAGCTCCAGAATTGCCTTAAAATTTACTGCTTCTCTTACCAGGTATATACCAACTAACATGACATTATCTATAAATGTCAAATAGTGATTGGTTTAAGTTTATTTGGCTTCCCATATTATTACTTTCAAGTTTTTAATATATCCCTTACTCTTACCTGCTTTTGTCATCCTGCTTAGCCCTTCTGCAATCGGTTAAAAAAGGAAAGGAGTCATCGGACACCCTTGCCTTAGTCTCCTTGTAGGATAGAAGAATCTTGAAGCTGGCCATTTATCAATACTACAATAGTGGCCGAGGATGGACACTCTGTGATTCAGTTTACTAGTTGGACTTTCATTTCTGTTTGAATCATCAGTAGTCCCAGATACAACCGATTGTTATCATAAGCCTTTGCCAGGTCCAATTTCGTCAACAGTGCTAGGATGTTTTTAACCTTTATTGAATGAATCCTTCTTTGGCTGCTCCCACTGCATCATGAACCTGTCTATTATGTAAAAACCCAAACTGTTATTTTGATAGAAATTCTGAAAAGGATACCTTTAGTGTGTTGGCGGGTATCTTTGTGATAAATTTATACAGAGTTCCACAGTGAAATAGGCTTATAATCATCATAAGTTCCAGGGTCGTTTTTCTTTGGCATTAACTTTTAAGGCTATAAAAGCAGTATTCAGAGCCCCCAATACCTTCCCTGATGTTCTTGACTCTTCAATAACGCTCAGCAGTTCATCTTCCAGAAAATCATAAACCTAAGTAATATTCTACAGTCCATTCATCTGGACCTGGACTATTTGCTTTTGGCTCCTCCTTAGTTTCAGCATTCAGGTCTTCATTTTGCTCTTCATCAATCAGTTTAGGAAAGAGGGATACTATGTTTAGGATTTCTGCTATGTTAGTTCCTTAAGGGTCTTGAAATATTGATCTGAAATGATTTACTCCTTCCTCTGCAATTTCCTTAAATGTCCTGACTTTTGAACCTTCTCTTGTCCTTATATCCAAAATTGTGTTAATATTCTTTCCATGTTAGGTCTTGAAATATTGATCTGACATAATTTACTCCTTCTGCAATTTCCTTAAATGTCCTGACTTTTGAACCTTCCCTTGTTCTTATCTCCAAAATTGTGTTAATATTCTTTCTATGTTTGGTATAGTTCTCTTTTTTTTCATCCCCATCTGCTAACCAGAGAGCCCAACTCTTTAGTCTCTATCCAGCTTCTTCATGTTCTAACAACTTCCTCTTTACCTCTTCTAGTCTTGTCAGATATGTCTTTTATTCCTCACTGAATATTCCTTCTTTGTTCCTATCATACAAGAGTTTAATTTTGTCCTCTGTTTCTATCAGATCTTCTTTTGCTTTTTGGTCCTTTGCCTATACTACCACTGCTCTTTTTAATTTGTTTCAAGTTTTCTGCAAATTGAAACATTGCTGACTCACCGAGATTAGGTTCAAATCTTTTTCAGTTTTGGATGACCTGTTTCTTAAACCCTTCTTCCTCTGGCCATGTATGATTAAGTTTGAAGGACCTCGGAGGTTTTTGATTTCCCTTCTCCATTTGCAATAATATTGGTAAATGGTATGAAAGCCTTCCTTTCCCCACCCATGATTTCAATCTATTTGGCTTCACCAAAAACATCTCTACTAAAAGTTTGTGCAACTGCTTTGACACCCCCTCCCTTCCACTTTTGAAGTTCCTCCAGGTTGGAACTAATTCTGGGGGTTCCTGTATAGCTCCTCCCCCCTTGATTTCCCCTACCTTCATTGTCAAATTCAAATCACCTCCTATAATCACACTGTCCTTTCTGACAATTCCTAATATTCTAAAGTTTTCCCAAAAGACTTTCCTATTGCTGTAGGCACCATACAAATTTATAATGGATTTTTTTCCCCCAGTTCTTTAGATTCTTTGTCAATGTGGATGCCTCCAGGGAACAACATATCCTGATTTAACAAGTTCCATGGAGTCTTTCCTGCCATTTACAGTACCTTCTGTCGTCCCTTTTGAATCTACTGAACTAAACTCCATTCTTTGATGCCTGAGGATAAGATAGTTACAACGTTTGATTTCTCACACAGTTTCCTGAATCAGCACTATGTCTGGCTTATATTTGGAATTTTTTTTGAGGGCTAGCTTCTTATGTGCACCCCTACCCACCTCACATTTAAGGAAATAAGTATATCATTGGGTCACCCTCTAATGGTGATCTGTTCACCTTCCCCCTTCACATTTAAGGAAATAAGTATCATTGGGTCCCGCTCTAATGGTCATCTGTTCACCTTCTTTTATTTCCCTTTTTTCTTTTTTCATTAGCTAGTCACTGGAAGGATTTTCAGCCAACTGTTGATGGTTGCTCAGATAATAGCCTCTCCTCCTTGTAGAAAACTGAGTTTTACTGCTTGCTGGTTTAAATGAACATTTTGTGTTTTTCACTTCAGCCGGTTTTGCATAGGCTGAGAGCTACTTAAAAAATTTGCCGAACAATTTTAAACACACAGTAAAATTACTAACAGGCAGAAATAAACACATAGACAGTCACACCATAAATTTGACTTAGAGATTTTTGGCTAATCAGCCCTGGAAAAACCCCCACGGGGAAAACCAGTCAGAGAGAGGAGAGAGTTTATATTATTTTCTTCAGCAAAAAATCAGACATTAAATTTACAGTCAAATATTCCAACTTATCTCAACCCAGAATTTGACCGGCAGCAGACTGTCTCGATTTCTGTGCATGAACAGCACCTCGATTTCTGAGCCAACCGTACAGTAATAAATGCAGACCGTACACTCGATTTTAACCTCGATTTCTGTGCAAAATCGTACAGCATTTAATGCTGGGCCGTACCCTCGATTTTTGTGCTGTTTGTACCTCGATTTCTGTGCATATTTAATGCTGCCCGTACAGTAATTAGTGCAGACCGTACAGACCAAACTCCTCGATTTCTGTGCAGGGAAAATAAATGCAAAACCGTACAGCATTAATGGCAGCCGTACCCCTCGATTTCTGTGCACATTTAATGCAGCCGTACAACATTAATGGGGCCGTACTCTCCTCTCGATTTCTGTGCCTGAGTTAATGCTCCGTACTCCTCTCGATTTCTGTGCATGTATTTTCTCTGGAAAATGAACAAACCCTCCTCGTCCTCCTCTCTCAGCGCTTCTCTCTTCTCCTGAAAATGAAAAGTGTAATGTCTTTTGCCTCCCTCATGCCTTTTGAGTAACCCTAAGTGAGTTTCTAATCCGACGGTGGAAAAGAAATCTAATCCAACGGATGAGAATCAATGAGAGTAAAAAATCCCTTTTATTTAATTCACATAAATAAAATTACTCTCACTCACTTAAATTTATCAAAAAGTGACTTTATAATTATAAAGTCTCATTAAGTGACAATTAATGTGAGGGTCACCTTTTTCCCTCTTTAAGTGACTTAGGCAAAAATTAAGTCACCTAGGGAACATCTGCCTAGGTACAAAAACTAACACTCCTGCTATCCTCATCTGGGAGTTTCCTTTCTAGGTGTGAGAGCATATCTAGGAAGACTACTTCCTTCAGATTATGTGGTGTCTTCACCTTAAATCAAACTGCTATCTTGGGGTGTTGGATTTATGGTTATACTGAGAGCCTAGAGGGAGGTGAATCAGTATAATGTACTTTTTCTTTAGTTACTCATTGACAAATCAATTCATAACAATAAACACAAACAGGCTAAAATCTTAGAACTCAAAATATAATGTGGAAACCCAATTGGGAGACACCAATCCCCTTTGTAGGGCACCAACCCACTGTTACTATATTTGCAAGCACCCACTAGCTGGAGACACCAATCTCCTTAGCAGAGCACCAACTCACTGTTATAATGTTTGCAAGCACCCACTTGTTTGAGACACCAATCTCCTTAGCAGAGCACCAACCTGCTATTATAATGTTTGCAAGCACCCACTTGCTGGAGACACTGATCTCCTTGGCTGAGTATTAATTCAACAAAGATTGTGTAGGCAGGTACCTACTGGATATCTAATTTTTAGTTCCTGTAACGTCCTTGAGTTCTTGTAACACACCCTACGCACTTCTTGTAATGTCCATGAATTTTTGTAACATGACCTGCACATTTCTTGTAACGTCCTTCAGTTCTTGTGACACAACCTATGCACTTCCTTTGCGTTGTGCTTTCGCCACACACTTCTCTGTATAGAACAATTCCAACTTTTGCATTGATATTCTTTGCACCAACTTTTCTGTCATGATCTGCTCTGCACAAGACGACCCTAACTTCTGCATTGATATTCTGCACACCAACTTTTTTGTTGCGCTCTGCTCTACGCAAGACAATCCTTTTGCACATCCACTTATCTATCCAGAGCTTCCACAAAAATTCATTGTCCATATTTACCCATCAACAAATTTGTTTTTCATGGATTTCATCCCTAGTTCTCGTGCACCTCATAGTACCTTGTTATCACTACTTCAATGCATACCTGTTAAATGCATCAAGACATCTTTGTTTATTCCATTCATCATTTTGTTTTTGGTGTCGATCGGTTCATTTGGCATGGGGCATTAGCTTGTGTTTAAATCATGTCAGCCCAACTACTAAATAAATGAGCTTTCATGATTTATACCATCAGCATGGACCCTTATTTACTTGTTACGTGTTTTATTGACCCATGCCTTGTCATTCACGTTATCTTGGCTGACTTGCTTTGTATATGTCTTTTTGTTCAGCATCAACACAGGGTGGTTCTCTTGCCTTTGGTGATTGCTCTCATGCCTCTGCCCAAACTTCATTCTCGTTCCCAATCTTTTATATAGACACCCAATCTTTCATGCCTTGCTTTTATACCTGCGTAAACTCCGTTACCATCCATTTCACATCTTTTCTTTTGACATCAATGACAATATTTCCAAGACTGGGTACTTCTTCTAGCCTTACAGACCCTATTTCTACCCTAGCTATAGCCATAGGGGGGTTTTCTAAGTCTTCTAGGGAGTGGCTAGGATCCTCCCTATGGACAATTTATCCCTTATCCCTTCTCAGATAGGGTTCGAGGTCACTAGCTTCTTTCAAGAAGCCAGTAACTAGCCCAAAATAGATTTAGGGTTTGAATTAGAAGATATCCATCACATACCTTTTTCTGGTGATGCACTTGCTTTTCCATCCTCGATTGTTATGGTCTCCATCTTGTACTAATCTCTGCCAGTTTATATTTCCAACCTTCTCTTATCCCCTTTTTGCTCCCACTTTCCCAAAATTGTTTCCAAAACCTCCAAACCTCTTTTGTAATTAGACGTAGAGTTATCCTTTGGGTCCCCCCAGTCAGTCTAAACTCCCATTGTTTTCTATAGCATTTTCCAATGTTTTTATTTTATATTTTATATTTTTTATACTATTTCTGATAGGATTGGACACTCCCTCCCGCATGCGTTGTCACATGGCAATTGAATCCCATGAATGGATTTTTCTAATAGTCAAGAACTTGGATAAAATTCCAATTTCCTCAAGTTATCTCCAACTCCTCAAGTAGACCTTTTGTGCAAATCAATATTGACCAAAATCTTGATTATCCTTCTATCCACTTAGGGATCAAAGACCTTTTCTAGCTCTATAAACTATTAAACTTTCCTATTTCATCTCCTAAGGCCTCCAGTGCTTCTTTGTGTTGAATTTTCAGCATTAGCATAAACTTTAAAAATTTGTAGATCTACTTAAAACAATTCAGTAGTAGTAAAAACACATTCATAACATTAGCACACATGGACACAAGATTTTTCACTGGGGAAACCTTCAAAGGACAGAAACCCCAAAAGCATTAGTAGCTCATCTTGTAAATGAGATGGCTTAAGAAATTCTTCAAAAAGTTCCTCAAATTCCAGATCTGGAATTTACCGAGTCACTGAAAATTTATCAGTAAAAAAATCAGGTTGATAATTTTACCATAATTACAAAATTTTTCCAAATTAGGGCCTTGTCAAAAATACTGAGATTTTCTCTCTCCTGCCCCCCAAAAAAACTTACAAGCTGCCCGGAAAATCAGACTGTTTGCCCGATCTGCTTGCCTGCTGCTTGATCTGCTGCCCAGCTGCCTGATCTGCTGCCCGACTGTTGTTTATCCTGCCTGATTTGCTGCCTATTGCTCGATCTACTGCCCGACTGACCTTTGCTGCTGCCCGGGACTGCTGGAGTGGCTGGGTTGTCTGCTGTGGGTTGGGCCGAGACTTTACAGCTTGCCCTAAGTCCCTCGGGGCCTCCCGGTTGGCAGCCCGTGAGCTGCACCTTAAGCCCGGGCCTGCTATCTAGCAGCTCGTGGCTATGGCAGCCCTACAAGGGTATGCCCTAGGCTGCCCGTGGGCCAAACCCTTACGGGTATGCCTGTAGCAGGCTGCCCGTGGGTGCCAATAGGGCAGTGCCCTAACGTGGCCTGCCCAAATGAACAATCAGCCCGGAAATTTGCTGCTCGGAGAGAGAAGTGAGACAGCCGTGAGGAGAGAGGTGGCTGCTCTGGAAAAGATGGAGAGCTGCCCAGAAAATACAAGTGCTGATAAAAACCTTAGCTAAGGGTTTGCTGGAAAAAAATGCCCTAGCTGAGGCAAGATAGCCTTCGTCAATAAAAGTAGCAGCTTCACCTGTGAGAGAGAACTTGTATGTCAAATGAGAAGACTTGATCTTCTTTTATAGCCTTTGTTCACCTGTAAGTGGACAAGATTAGGAAAGATAAAAATAATAGTATTTTTAATCTTTTCCTAATTTCACTTTTACTTTTAGGAAAAGGGTCTTTTATTTTTCCTTTGACTTTTATAAGAAGTCCTTATTTATTTTGACTATCACTTATGGTCATTTTCTTGTGGTCAAAAAGTCTTTATTTATTTTGACTTTTGACTTTAGCCTTTTTCCAAGTGCCCCTGTGGTCATTACCTGTGGTCCTTTTTGATTTAAAAAATACATCCTCATAAACCAAGAGAGTTATTAATGCTTTTATCTTACACGCTGTGTGACACCTAGATCTGGTACTAGGGTAACTTAACCAAGGGTAGCCAATCCTTGGAGAAGCACACCAAGCTCATAGATCAAGGGTCAAAGTGCCACACACATGTCCAGACCCAGTCTAGGGCTTACAGTGTCTTCATTCTCCCAGATAATGGCTACTCAGAACTACGCCGAGTCTTCCAGTCTTAGACTGGTCTACATTGGGAAATATCATATGAACCATAGTTTAGGTTTGAGTTTCCAAGGCCTCCTCTCTAACCTTCTATGGAGCTAAGACTTCTTGTAGACCTCTTTGATTTCTTCAATGTAGGCTCATGACCCCTTCCAAATCTCTTTCAACTTATTCCTCGCTATGTTGTGGGGAAGCGCTCCCCCCCCTCGCTATCTCTCTCGAAGCTCGCTTCTAAAGGTACCGTCTAGGAAGCGTTCGGGAAGTACGCTTCCTAAATGCTTCCATATGGGAGCGTTTTCAGGAAGCTCGTTTCCTTGCAAAAAAAAACACTTCCTCTTTTTTTTCAATTTTTCTTTAAAAAAAAGGTCAAGTGATGGGTGGGGGGAACTAACCCTAGGTCCATACTAATGCTATATAAAGGAGGAAAAACCTACTCTAATAGCAAAAAACCAAACCTTAGTAATCATCAGTAGCATTAAATGGTAATGTTAAATTCTTAAAGTAAAATATGACATTTTCCTTATCTTTCATCTTCTATCATTTTACTTAAATTTTCAACGTTACCATTAATTGTTTTAGGATGTTTGAGAGTGGTTCCAAGTTCCAACCACATCGGACTTCAAATGCAAAAGGTAGAAATTTTGATCCCATTCAAAATTAATAGATTTAACAGTTTTTAGGATTTCAGGATTGCAATGTTTCCACTGGGTTCTATCATGTATGAGGGTATGGGATTGGCATTTAATCAAGCACATCAACCCCTCTATGTACCTTGATGATAGTGGTGTTGATTGTTCAGATTGATGTTGGTGGCCTCAAAACTAGTTTTTGAAGAATCCCTAGTTTATAGCCTATTTATTGGTGGCCTCAAAACTAGTTTTTGAAGAATCCCTAGTTATAGCCTATTTATTGATGGACTCAAAACTAGTTTTTGAAGAATCCCTAGTTATAGCCTATTTATTGGTGGCCTCAAAACTAGTTTTTGAAGAATCCCTAGTTATAGCCTATTTATTGGTGGCCTCAAAACTAGTTTTTGAAGAATCCCTAGTTTAAAGCCTATTTAGATATTGCAAATTTGAAGCTATAAGGTTGATGTTATGGATACATGACCTATGGTTGACAAATTCACTACTAGATGATTGATGATTGATGAATGATGTTATATGGTATTATGGTGATTTCATGTTTTTATGCTTTCCATAACTAATTCAACATTCTACATGCATTTGTCGATATATAT